>WNHD01006429.1:0-15572 GCA_011057455.1 Ganaspis sp. Gsp50 | reverse complement strand
AAAAAAAAGAATAAAACAGCAATATTCAAAAATTTTAAAAAAGTAATTTTCTATAGAATTTAAATTACTCAAGGTCATTATTTTAAATATTAAAACCATATTAAGTATTTTGAAGTATCTTTGAATATTTTGAAGTATTTTGAAGTACTCTTGAAGCATTTTAATTCCTGTTAAAACATTTTGAAAAACTATATTTTAAAACCTTTAAAAACACTTGAATATACTAACACTTGAATAATTAAAAAAAACAATGCTTTCCTATGAGAAAGCAAAACACTTAAAAATGTTTAAAAATATTTAAATTTACTTAAAATTACTTTAAAATGCTTTAAAATGCTTTAAAATACTTCTAAATATATCAAAATACTTTAAAAAACTTAAAATTACTTATAAATAATTCCAAATACTTTCCATTACCTCAAAATATTTTAAAACATTTCAAAATATTTTAAAATCTTTAAAAACACTTCAAAATGCTTAAAAATATTTAAATCTATTTAAAATTACTTGAAATCCTTTATATTACTTCATGATACTTTAAAAAACTTCAAAATATTTAAAAATACTTTAAAATAGTTCAAAGTATTTAAAAATACATAAAATACTAATATTTTTAAATACGATGAATTATTTTGAAGTAGTCTGAAGTATTTTAAAGTAGCTTTAAGTATTTTTAAATATTTTGAAGTATTTTTAAATATTTGAAGTATTTTGAAGTAGTCTGAAGTA
Source organism: Ganaspis sp. Gsp50 (assembly GCA_011057455.1). NCBI lineage: Eukaryota > Metazoa > Arthropoda > Insecta > Hymenoptera > Figitidae > Ganaspis > Ganaspis sp. Gsp50. Next base: position 14,843 of record WNHD01006429.1, on the reverse strand, counting down.
TTATTGTTGAAATATTAAAAAAAATTTTATTGAAAATTAGGGGAAAAGGGGAAAAATATTTGATTTCAGGTGATTTAGGGGATTTTCTTTAAAAAAAGGGGAAAATAAGGGGAAAAGGGGAAAAAAGGGGATTAGGTAAAAAAGGGGACGAACTATGATCCCTGTAAGCATAGTAAGTTTTGTTTTCATTTTTGAACATTTGAGATGTTTTTATGTGTCCACACGTAAATTTTTAACTTCAGTTTTGGGACCAAAACTATACGAAAGATTCCAACAAAAAAAATTTTAAGGGCATCTTAATGAACAAAAAACCAAATGCAGAATATCTATTTATCCTTTATTTCGGTTTTTCGATATCCGAAGAATCGAAAGTTTGGTTATCGAAAGTCGAAGTGTAATGGAAAGCAAGATCGAGCCATTCTTTCTTGTTGGAAGATGGAGATCCTGGAGCGTTTCTGGGATCTATTCCATTTACCTGGCAGCCATCACATATAGCTAAAGCTCTCTTGGCAAGATGAAAGGAGCAAGTTTAGAAGAAGGAAAAGGAAAGGTGAGAGAAGAAAAGAAAGGAAAGGAAAAGGTGAACAAAGACGAGGGCAAAAAATACCTAGATCGATTCCATTTTCAGACTGTGCCATCTTTAAGCCGACCGCGGATCAGTAAAGACGAGGAGACGTAATTTACTGGTTTCTGCTTCTTCCCATACGACCCTATTGCCTTGGTCCGTCGTATTGGTAAAGCTCGTAAAGCCCTGCAAACTCGATGTAATTGTATCCCCAGCGCCCTTGGACCAAATGAGATTTTACTTTTACACCGTGCTTGCCACTTGGTCATCTGGCAAAGCACTCGCGTAAAAAGGACATTAAATCCTTTCGTTTCACCTCATAGAATCTTTGAGAATTGAGATTTAATCTCGAAAAATGCCCAAGGAATTACACATTTTTCAGATAACTTGAAAATTGATAGTTGCTACAGGTTTTATATATACCTACAATATTTATGCTTTTCATTCTTCATTTTTTGTTTGTTTTTTTGTTTGTTTTTTTGTTTGTTTTTTTGTTTGTTTTTTGTTTGTTTTTGTTTGTTTTCTTTTAAAATATAATTTAATATAAAAATAATTAACACAAATAATATTGGTCATAAAATAAAAATATTTCATAATTCAGATGCTTTTAAGATTAAAATTCCAAAATTAAGATATTCAATACAACTCAATGCAAATTAATAAAATCGATAAATCAGTACAAGCAAAAAAGAGCGGGCAAATTGAAAACGAATTAAAAACGATTGCAAGAAACAATACAATTGTGAAAATAATTGTGAGTACAAAAAATCCTGAAAACGTTTTATAAAAAGTTTGATAAAAGTTTACAAATTATGTAATCACTTTTACAACAAACTTTTCTGATTGATTCTAAAAAAATATTTGTTACATTATTTCAGAATGGCAGTTGCTAGTATTTTTCAAGAGAAAACTTTCGATCCTGAAATTGGGTTTCTTGAAGAAAACTTTTTTAATTCTAGTGCTAGAAAGGGAATAAGTTCTAGATCGATGATAATTTTTTGGCTCGATTTACTTTAGAATGAAAGTGTTTCCTCTGATAAATGTTTGGTTTTAAAAGCGCGAGAAAAGTTTCTTTTATAGCAACATTCTCGAAAATCAAATGTGTCTTTTGCAAAAATTTTATCGTAACAATAATGATGATAATAATACAACTTATACAATAATGATAATAATAATACAACTTATACAATAATGACAATAATAATACAACTTATACAATAATGATAATAATAATACAACTTATACAATAATGATAAGAGAATACCACAGAATAACTCTTGTTTTTCAATACATTATAATTATTATAATTATTAATAATTTAAACACAATATAATTTCAGTATTGTAAAATTTTACATGAGTGCAATTACCCATAATATAAAAGACAAGTAATCGGTTCTGTGCCCAAAGGAACAAAGAAAATTCATATAGTTTTTTTCCTTTTTTCCAGAATGCAATTTTCTTAGTCCTGTCTTATTATTAAATTCCCTCTTATATTTTATTTGAGAAACCTTTCTCAACACTATCCAATGAAACTCATACGTACCATGAAGTAGAAACGGTAATAAAGAGTAAGACAGACACAAGAAATAATATTTGGAAACACAACAGTCAGCTGGATCAAGAGCATTTTCTCCGGAAAACTAAATAAGATTTCTATGACCAGAAATGTCAGAAAAACCCTAAAGATTTTTATGATCAAGAACAGCGAACAAATGCTAAAGATTTTATGATCAAGAACGTCCGAAAAATGCAGAAGATTTTGTGATCAACAACATTGGAAAAATGCTAAAGATTATATGATCAAGAACGACGGAAAAATGCTAAAGATTTTGTAGTTAAGAAGAGTAGAAAAATCCTAAAGATTTTATGATTCAGAACGTCCGAAACATGCTAAAGATTTTGTTATCAACAACGATGAAAAGATGTTAAAGATTTTACGATTAAGAAGAGCGGATAAATGCTAAAGATTTCATGATCTAGAACATCGGAAAAATACTAAAGATTTTATGATCAAGAACGAAGAAAAATGCTAAAGATTGTATGATCAAGAACGAAAAAAAATACTAAAGATTGTATGATCCAGAACGTCGGAAAAATATTTAAGATTTTATGATCAAAAACGTCGGCAAAATGCTAAAGATTGTATGATCCAGAACGTCGGAAAAATATTTAAGATTTTATGATCAAAAACGTCGGCAAAATGCTAAAGATTTTATGATCAAGAACGTCCTAAAAATGCTTAAGATTTTATGATCAAAAACGTAGGCAAAATGTTAAAGATTTTATGATCAAGAACGTCCTAAAAATGCTTAAGATTTTATGATCAAAAACGTAGGCAAAATGCTAAAGATTTTATGATCAAGAACGAAGAAAAATACTAAAGATTATATGATCAAGAACGTCCGAAAAATGCTAAAGATTTTACTATCAAAAATGTAGGAAAAATGCTAAAGATTTTATGATCAAAAATGTCGGCAAAATGCTATAGATTTTATGATCAAGAACTTCCGAAAAATACTAAAGATTTTATGATCAAAAACGTATAGGCAAAATGCTAAAGATTTTATGATCAAGAACGAAGAAAAATACTAAAGATTTTATGATCAAGAACGTCCGAAAAATGCTAAAGATTTTATGATCAAGAACGAAGAAAAATACTAAAGATTATATGATCAAGAACGTCCGAAAAATGCTAAAGATTTTACGATCAAAAACGTCGTCAAAATGCTAAAGATTTTACGATCAAAATCGTCGGCTGATCACGAACGACGAAAAAAATCTTAAAAAGAACATCAGAAAGAAACAACGCAGAGATGTTCAAAATAAATACAATTAAATATTACAATCACATAAATAAAACATTTATGATCGTGACCATTGAAAAAAAGCTTTAATTTTTATAATCAACACAACCGAAATAAACCTTCAGAATCTCATGATCAAGCTCAACCAAAGAAACCTCATCATTAAATTCCAGATAATCGAGAAACCAGTAAGGTTCTCATGGTAGCAGAAAGCTTACAAGTACAGCTTGAAATGAAATTTCATCAAGAATTTTGTATAAAAGAGAAAATTGCTTTTACAACGTTTATAAATATATGGCAGGCTATTTTCACATTGAGATTTTAAATCCCTAATACCGTTCTGAAGTGTGATATCAGTTATTTGAATGACCGAGTTCTATATGAGGCTGAATAAACAAATGGCAGATTACGTCAAAACAGATTGGATGTGGTGTTTGCTTGCTAGTGAGTATTTACTCGAGTGGTTAGGGGTGCATGTTCGGAATATCCATTTTACAATTTATATACAAGCAATGCCATGAAAATGAATAGATATTGTCACAATAATTCCATGTGATAGACAACTATACATATATGAAACACGATTATTATAGCAGCAACCTGCAGCCTCATGCGTATGTGATATGCTGCAAAATTTAAATTGGATATTTCTTCAAATATGAAGGATTAGTGACGAGGAAATTAATCCAATAAATTCAGTATCCCCTCGTGTCATAATAATTCTTATTTTCAATATGTTTAAAACCTCGTATATTCAAAATCAGGAATTCAGAATCACGAATTCAAAATCACGACGAATTTAAAACCACGAAAAAAATTCCAAACGACGAATTTAAAACCATGAATTCAAAACGACGAATTCAAAATCACGAATTCAAGACCACGAATTCAAAATCACGAATTCAAAACGACGAATTCAAAATCACGAATTCAAAACGATGAATTCAAAATGACGAATTCAAAACGATGAATTCAAAATGACGAATTCAAAACGACGAATTCAAAATCACGAATTTAAATTAACTTTAAAATCGCGTGTTCAAAATCATATAAAAGCTATTTTAAAACGAAAAAAGCTACTTTGATTCTTCCTTACGAAGTAATAACTTACATAAACAGCAATGCCGGTATTGTTACTTAGCGGTATTGTTTGTTATAAAGTTTTTATTTCGTAAGGCAGAATTGATTGGTAGAAAAATGCGAGTCTGCAGAAAAGATTTGGAAAAGATCTCGGAAAAGATTGAAACAAAAGGCAGAAAAGATTGAAACCAAAATCGAATGAAAGTTGGTTAGAAATTGCATATAAATACGTAAAACATACGTAAAACCTTCATGATTAACTTGTAGTAACTTTGGGACTTTATCTGTATCTAATTATACGTTGGGGCACCCTAATTGATTTGCCTCATCTGAATCAGGGTGAAGTTTCCAAACACACGAACCTAGTTGATCGTAAATTACAATATGTCATTCCTAACCACAATTCAATCCCCAATATCGTCGCTCATGCAGGTTCAGGTATAAGGTTCAAAGCAGTAATAGAGGGTGCAAGGGTCAGGGCAGCAGGTTGATTGATCGTACGTCAGGCGCCAGTCTACCTGGCGCCAGTCAGTGTTTCTCAACCGTTAACCACCACATTGTTTAAAAATCCCAAACCCACAAAATAACCTCTCCTATTCGCAATTTTCACCTTCCGCTCAGAACTAGAAGCCAAACATCTTTCTAACTTTCTTTCAAAACCTTATCTTTTAAAATTTACAAATGTAGTTTTAGTGTTATCTTCTAAACTTGAAAATATCTGTATTATTCATTAATAATAATAAACAAAGCTTCCCTATGAGGAAGCAAATAATTCAAATATTCAAATAATTCAATTCGAGCGAGAAATGTATCAAATGTGATGCAAAATGACAGTAATCACGTGACCATTTTGCAGCACATGCCCTTAATGCCGTATCCGCCGAATTTTGATACAATTGTCATTATCGCAAAATATATTTCGAAAACAAAGAATAAAATAGACATAAAATACAACATAATATATAGTTTCCCTTAACTCTGGTTAGAAAGGGCCAGGTGAATACGAGTAATTTTAATTAAAGTCGGCTACGGACGCAAGTTAGGCAAGTTAGGGGGAATAAATGGGGACTTATGGAGAAGAATTGGGAGGGGTATTAGATATGTAAAAACCCGAAAAGGGTATACATGGAGGAACCAAAAATTTAAAAAAATACAACATAATATATATTTCTAAAACAAAAAATAAAATAGAGCCATAAAATAGAACATAATATAAACATATTTCGAAAACAAAGAATAAAATAGAGAATTAAAATAGAACATAAAGAATAAAATAGACAGAAAAAAGGATACAAAAAGTCTAACCAAAAGGTGTATCGGTATTAATTGAGCGCACCATAAATCCTTATTTACTTGAATTATCTACAATTACACGAAATGTCAATTACCCCGGAAAGTTGTTCCCTCTGGTGCAAAATTTCACCCAACTTTTACGACCATGACCTTTGGTGTTTTACTGGAAGGATATCTACCACCATCTACTTATATTTTCTCGAATTGAAGTGGCAGAGTTTTGTCGCAGGCACTAAAAGACAGTTGTAACTCTTGCAGTTTGAATAAGACTTTCATGAGCATTTTCAGGAATTTACTACAAGGTGGGCAACCTCGCATGATTTTGAGTATCTTGGTCATTACGAGAAGATAACATCCTGCATATATAGATCCGTGTGTAGGTCAGCAAGCTAGGTACTTCTATAGAGGAATCATAAGAGCTCGCATAAACTAGACCAAGTCTCTCTTACATGGTTAGGTCTAGAGCTTTAGAGTCATTCGTTCTCCTCCACCTACTGCCTCTCTCATTCTCTTCATTTTGTCCCCTCTTTGATTTTTCTTTCTTTTACTTTCACCCTCGCACCACTTTTACACCACCTACTCTTTTACGCTTGCCACTTTAATTTTCTCCTCTACTTCTCGTCTACGTTCAAATTAAGTCCTGCTTCTCAAATCTGACAAAAAGATTTTTTTTAAACCTCACCTCTCACCACAAATATATCCCTATGTTTATGGTTTTAATTAAGATTAATGAAGATTCATTAACAACGGCTTTTAATTAAATCTCTCACGTTTTTTCCTTTCATTCTATGCTGCACAGGAGAAAAAATCTGTCAATTTTCAGTGCAACGTTGCGGTTAATTTCAAGGATTTTTAGACATATGATTTATTTTTCATAATTAACATTCTTGATATCTTCAACATTCTTGTTATCTTCTCTCTTCAAAAATTTTATTAAACAAAGGGTTTATAACAAACAACATCATGAATCATTGAAAAATAACATTTCGTTTTTCTATGTGCACTACAAAAAATGGTGTCTTAAAAGTGGGACAGAAGTGTCTTATTTGGTCAAAAGTGTCTTAAATTAAGACATTTTTTGTGTCTTATTCACCAATGTCTTAATTTAAGACGTTTTTGCTCAAAATAAGACACCATGTTTTTGTAGTGTGACTGTAGGATTTCAATATTATATTTATTTTTTATATTCATGAATATAAAAAATAAATATAATATTGAAATCCTACATAATAAATGCATTTATTATATTCATATATTATGTTTCTATTAAAGTGAACATATAATTAAGAGTATCTAATCGGAGATCTAAGATATCAAATCTTGTTCAAAAATACTAATAGTATAATTAACAATTTAGGGGTAAAAAAGTTCAAAATTCGCGTGACAAGTTTATGAACGTTAATAAAAATGTTTAAACTTGATTTTGGAAGTAATGAAAGGTTTGACGAGGAGAAGCTAAAAACGGAATGAAAGACAAAGTCGTTTGGAAAGACAAGGAGCAATCAAAATCCCTAAAACTTGAGTTGTTTTAGAAGTTTTCGAAAGCTACTAAAGTCTAAATCGACTTGGAACTCGTCCTAAAGTTTGAGGAGTCTTTTGAAAGCGCCTTTTGCATTTTAACCAGAGGCTTAGAATAAAAGAGAAATAATCCATGGCAGTAGTTTCAACTGAAATTAGCCATAAACATTTAACCCTTATTTCATTAGTTTGATAATTTCTGTCAGTTGTATGAGGATCCTGACTATTACTTCGTGAAGGCGTTCTTCAATTTTATGTATCTGAATAAAGCTGCAAAGCTCTCTTTAATATTATTAAGCCACAAGGCATGAGTCAAGAAGATGTGTTTTATGTTTCCTATTTTACACAGGTATTATTAATATTGCTTAATAATCGAGTTAACGTTCAGTCCTTAATTGTTTCTACTTTATGGCCTAATAACCCTTGACTATAATTACCTACTTATTCAACCTCGATATTGAACGTACAATGTTTGTTTGTATTTACTAAAATTATGATGTCTTTTGATGCCGCTGAAGCTGTAAACGTTCATTTGGACAAATTATTTTGTTTTGTTTTTCATTTTTCAACAATTGATATTTATAATTAATATAGATGGTAAAATAACAACCGTTTGATAAATTCGTAATTTTATATTAAATTGATTTTTATATTAAATTTAACTAATACTAAACTTAACGAACACTAAAGTAAATTAAACTTAAATTAACAACTTTTAATAAAATATAATAATAATAATAATAACAATAATAATAATAATAATAATAATAATAATAATATAATACTGTTTTTAATCATAGCAATATATGGAAGGTAATATTTATTACACAAAATAATATTTTTTAACAAAGTTGGATTTTAAAAAATAGAAGGATACAAATTTTGTCCATTTGAACGTTCAGAACCTCAAATGCATGTTTTTGTTTCATATATGAATATTAATATTTATGAATAATTTCAATATGAATTAATTAAAATTTTGATTACTCCTATATTTTGAGAAATAATATAAAAAAAGGCTTATTTACTATTTAATATCCACAAATTGTTTTTTACGCGACGCTGAAGTTCGCAACGTTTTTTTTTGTTTATACGGAAAAGAAACAAATTTTTGCTATTAGTAAATTTTGTAAATATTTTTATACAACTCAAGATTGTATTCTGCCTTATATTTTTATAAAGTTGGGAAATTAATAAATAGTTATAATAAGTTATTATAATAAGTTATAATAAGTTATAATAAGTTAATAAAGTTGGGAAAAAACTTTGCTTTTTAGCTTCTCTGTTGAAAATAGTTTATTTACAAATAGAAAGTTTATTTAATATCATTTACTTCCAAAAAAAACAAGTGAAATAAATAAAAAAAAATTGAATAAATTAACAAAAAGTTGAATAAATTAAGACAAAAAGTTGAATAAATTAATACAAAAAGTTGAGTGAATATTTTACAAGAAGTTGAATAAATTAATAAAAAAAGGTGAATAAATTAATAAAAAAAGTTGCATAAATTAATACAAAAAGTTGAATAAATGAATACAAAAAATTGAATAAATCAGCAAAAAGTTGAATAAATTAAAAAAGAGATAAAATACTGTTTTTAAAAATCTAAAAATGATGAGTCTAATTTTAATCAGCGTTTCAGGAATCGTTACCATTTCGCTGATTTTATTTGAAAGTACGAAATTAGAAGAGAAATATCGCGAGTCGGGATAAATGAGTGCGGTTTCATAATTATAATAATATTCACGACAAACGGATTAATGTCACTGACGAGTGTAGGTCTTGTGAGATGAATTATCATATTACTAATTGTAAGGTTAATGAATCCTTTTACGTAGCCATGTGTAATTTACACACAACACTACATGGGGATTCTTGTATTGACAGTTTTTCAGTAGAATTGCTCTTATCTCATGAATAAATGAATTTCAATTACCATAAATGACCGAAAACGAATTCAGAGAAGTGAAATTTAACTGGAAAATTGGGCGATGAGAGTTCAGAAAAATTAATCACCTCGAATAAAGCGGTACAACGCGAAATTATCATAAATTAAATTTCCATTTATTTGTCCTGCTGCAGAAAATATAGTTCGCCAGAGGCAAAGGAAATATTGTTTGCGCAGTTTAATTATTATCAATTTTTACTTTCAGTAATTGGGTTTTGTCGGTTAATGAACATTTTTTTCCAATATTTGATTAATCAATTTGCATACTTGTAAAATCCACGTCAATTTAACATTGATTAGGTCACTCACGAAAACACTTAAATAGTATTAAACAACACTAAAATAATTAATGTTAACGAAATGAAAATCATATTTTAACGCCATTATGATAGGTAGGTAAAACTGCAAGTACCAATTTCACCAAACAAGTTTTTTCATGTACCCAAATTTAGGGCTAATTTAGTACCGCATGCAAAAATTTAAGACCCGGTAATATAAAAAAAGCACGGTACTGCTAAGCATTACATGATGCTAAAAGTAAAAAAAAATAAAAAAAATAGAAATAATAATAAAAAAATAAAAATAATAAAAAAATAAAAAAAATAGAAATAATAATAAAAAAATAAACATATTATTTTAAAACTTCTTCCATGGAAATTTAGGACACATTTAGGGCTCTCAAATGAAATTTAATTTAATTGAAAACCAAATTAAATTAATATTAACCAAACTAAATTAATAATTACCAAATTAAATTAATATTAACAAAATTAAATTAATAAAATTGATGAGATAAATAAAATTTAATTAATATAGAATATTTCGAATTTATTTAAATTATAATTAAAGAATAATTAATTTATCTTCCAGTTTCTTGAAAATTTAAAAATAAGAAATAATTTTCAAAGAAATTTGTAATTTAGGGATTGGAAACTAGGTAAATTGTTTGTATAAAGTTTGTTTATCAAAGTATAATTGAATTTTGAAGTTGGTGCGATGCTTAATGCCTTCAAACTTCGCTTTTGAAACTTAGATGAGAGCCCGTTGGTCATTTGTCGACCTCGTGTGTACGAAATAGACAATAGTGTCATTTAGAGAACCTTTTGCATCAAAACGTTAATAATCCCATACCTGTAAATTAATTTAATTAAACTCTCAAGAAATAACTAGACCCCAAAGTGACTCCTAAAATTCCCACTTTGCTAAGAATGTTCTAAAACATTTCTTAATTAAACGTCAAAATACCTTTAATAAATAGGAAAATTCCTTTCGTTAAATATTAAAAATTAAATTAAAAGAGACCGTTTAATTAAAAGATACTGCTCTTTTAATTTAATTGTCAATCAATTCTCAATGATATTAATATCATTAATATCAATATTACAATAATTAAATAAATGGTTATTACAATTAATTAAAGATAAAAATTCCTTTAACAAGAAACAAGAAGCATTGATATATAAATTCTTTATAAGTAAATCAACGAATTACACCGAAAACGAAGACAATTAAAGACAAACGAAGCAAGTGATGTAAACCTGGGGATTAAATTGATCAGTTCGGTACACGCACAATCAGAAGAGACGAAATTGTCTTGTTCATTGAGAACCAAATAGCTCATTTGCTTCGTACAACAGCATTGTGCTTGTAGCTAAGATATAATCACTAAAGGGCTTCTCTGCCAGATTGTATTTGCTCAATTGAGGTCCTAAAATCTCGATAAATCGCCGAGTCAACGGAAATTTCAAATTACTGGAAAAGTTTGCTTTAGTTTCCGAATCAAACTTTATAGAAACAGATGATAAAATTCTTTCTATTGCGAGATGCAATTAATTTACAAAAAATAAAGAGATAAAAGAACTTTCTCTAATGTGAAGCATTTTAGCAGTGCTAGTTCAAAAAATCTAAAAAAATTAAGCAAAAAAAAATAAATAAAAATAAACTAGAAAGTTACAAACTCGACTTTTAAATTTTTGTGTTTTAAATTAAAATTATCTTGTTCTAAACTCATTTCTAGCAAAACTACCTGCAACTTTTATGCACTTTAGATCCAAATTTTTTGTGAAGTATTTTAGTTTTTCTCTTCTAATTGTAAGCTATCTAGCATTCACGAGTGTAGAAAATCTTCAAAGTTGAAGAAAAGACTCGAGAGAGAATCAAGAAAGTGATTTCCAAGTTCAGTGGAGTTTTGAGTAATGAGCATCTGCAAAAGATGACCTACATAGAGGAGGTTTTGCAAAAGAGTCTATTAGACCTTATTCAGTAGTTAGTTTTTGAATGAAAATTTGCACAGAGTTTCAGCAACTAGAGAAATTGATATTTCATGAAATATGAAACACGCATAATTAACTACATAACTTTGACCATGGTACTAATTAAAGCCGTATACATAAGAACATAACACTATAAACTAAATCATGAACTACAACGAAATTCATCGTTCAAAATTAGTTTTCAAAATTAGTTCAAAAAATTAGTTTTCGAATGCATTCGAAATTGAAAACAAAATTCTACTTAAATTTCTGAACGCATTGTCGAAAGAGTTAATATTAAATTATTAATTAAAATTATCCATAACGAATCAAAAAAGCATTTTATCAATAAATCGTTAGATTCAAAATTTATACCATTTTATCAATTTTTTTAAAATTTCAGAAAATTTGAAGTAAGAAGAAAAAAATGTGTAAAGAAATTGGGATTTAACGAGCGAATAATGAATTAAAATTCTAAAGGACCTTGTTATCCTAAGCAGTGCAAAGAGATGAGTAATAATTTGAATAATTATTATCTGTTATCAAGAGGGTCTGCAAGATTGATTAGTGGTCCACAGAAAGGAGAATAACATCGATTTCCTTTATCTTCTATGTCTTAAAAGTAGGTTATAGAAGTTGCTAAAGTAGAAGATATCGTTCGTAATTTACTGCACCAGATTTAAGTAACTGCAGAAAATTAATTGGAAATCTGAAAGCTAAACGCAAGGCTAAACTTTATATTTATCAAACAAAATTGTACAAAAAATAATCTAACGTATGTAGAGCTTTCTCATATATATAGTACATACATATTCCTACTGTATACTTAAGTTCTTAATTAACGCGTTTTTAGCTTAATGATAGAACGTCCAACGTCCTATACCTTTTATCAATATTTGTACCTTATTACAAGGAGAAAAACCGCAAGTTAACTAAATACTAAGTTAATACTTAGTACTAAGTTAAGTATTAAATAGTACTTAACTAAATTAGGTAAATTTCACTTGCAATTTTTCTCCGTGTAATTTTTTATTAAAGTTTGTCTTACAAAGTTTTGTTTCACAAAAGCTTTCGTTTTTGCAGGAAATGCAAAATTACACATTTTAGTTTTCAAGTTGAGCAAATAGTAAACAAAAGGGGAAAGGGAGAAAAGAGGATAAATTTGGTAAAACACGTTTGTGTGTAAAATATAAGAATACGAATTCGCTATATACAGGGTTATATACGCGACGACAAAGAAACACGAGAAACCACTCAAGCAGCCCGTTGGGGTATGTCTCAGACATAGGTCACCATATCTCACACGTGGAAAATACAGGCCAGGTAAAGAACACCCTTGCTTTAAGTTTTTCTTTTTCTTATTGTTCAATAAACCAAAAAATTATATTGCATCTACTATTCCTACTATTCTCATCTATTCCGTTTTATGCACACAAAAAATGTTAAAAAACATCATTTATAACACAAATGTCGACATAACAATTGTTACATATGTAACCAAATAATAATATATAAATAATACTTGTTAACCAAATACATGGTAAATTTACCCAAACAAAACTAGTAACCCTTTCATACAACCATTTACGTGGTTAATAGTACCAACTATTTTTTTTCGCAATACTGAATATCCAAAAATGCAAGTATTGGATTAATTTAAATATATTCTAATTTAAATTATTCTATGATATATTCTATGAATTATATTCTATAATTTAGTCACTAAAATATCTCATTCTTATTTCAATGTTCATATTGATTAAAAATTAAATTAAGACTGGCAGCTAATTACCACAACCAACTATATTTCCTCTAACAATCAATAGATTTCCAATTTAAAGCATCATCAATAAAAAAAACGTGATTTATACACGTCCAAGGTAGATTCCGATATATATTAAAAAGCAATTTGTTACCGTTAATTTCTTTTTCAATATTGCACCTCTTGGAATTTTCATCCCGATTTTCAGATGATTAATGAACCTACAGATCACAACTGCAACTTTAAACTGTCACATAGAGAGAAAAAATAGCGACAGTAGTACACGCATCGTGACCGGAAATCAGGAATAGAAAGTATCTGCGAGTCGCAGTGCATCTTTCTCTGATTTCCCTAAGGAGGCTTTTGCCTACCTTGTTTCATCCTTTTTCAAACGAGGAAGGTAAAGGAAGTCGTCGGATGCTACTTGTCCCTACATACCATGATTTATTTTATCGCCCGAGAGTCGAAACTCGCATAATTTCGTCCACGTCAAGGGGCTTACTTTTTCTATCTACTATCCTGCGTCTTTTCTCAAGTTTCGGATCAACAGGTACACAAGCGTAAAAAAATTCTCAAAGGTTTTTCCATACAGACAAAGTCCTGTGAACTTATCAAGGTAAAACTTTGAAACACACGCGGAAAAAGAAGCCCTCAAAGTACCTACTCTACTCTTTGTTGTCAAGGCTTTTCGAAATCCCATGACCCCTCCGGCTACTCTCAGAAAACAATAATCTCACGACTTCTATAAGTCAAACGCAAAATGGATTTTTCCAGGAAATCTTTCAACAACAAGAAAGGAGATAATCTTCGAAACGGAGCAACGTTAAGAGAAGACATTTTATATTGAAAATATGACTTGGGTGTATTTAAATCTGTGCAAAAATAGTTTTGGTTCATCATTTTATCATCTTGGAATTCAAAAGACTTTTGTCTTTAAATTAATAACGATAACAATTTTAATGTCAATAACTATTTAATTAATTATAACTATAATTTTAAATTTAAATTGACTATCCTTTAATTCTAAAGATGATGATTACATGATATGATTTAATTCTAAAGATGATGATTAAATGATATGATTTAATTCTAAAGATGATGATTAAATGATATGATTTAATTCCAGCAACAAAAATGATGTAGAGAAATATACTGCAGAAATAAATATGCAAATAAAGTTCCGAACGTTCAAATGAACGGAATTTGTATCCTATTTTTAAAAATTCGAATTTGTTCGAGAATTAGTTCTAAATAGTTTTTAAAAGTTGTAAATAAGTATTTTAAAAATTTGAAAATATCCAAAACTTGTTTCTCCATTTTTTGTAAACGAAAAAAAAACCTTCAGTGTCAAATACGAAACAAAACTTTTCTCTTGTTTGAAATTTGGAGTTAAAATGTATAAATTTTTACGAAATTCTATGCACATGGATATTCAAATAAATATAGATAATATTTTATCATATCAATTATTATAATATTTTATCATATAAATTATTATAATATTCTATCACATACATTATTATAATACTAGCAAATAATACGCGCGCTAAAGCGCGCGGGAATGATGCAGGAATTGTTTTATTTACCTAAATTAAATTTAAATCAAAGATTCGTTTATA
>WNHD01006428.1:0-12173 GCA_011057455.1 Ganaspis sp. Gsp50 | reverse complement strand
ATAAGCTATAAATATTTGTTTGGTTTATTAAAATATATCAAGTCGATTCGTAGTTCTACGATTTTGATACAAAATTTTGCAAAATCACCCACTGTGCGCCTCTACCGTTCCAATCGTTCCAACCGTTCCAATTGTTCCAACCGTTCCAGCAGCCGTTCCAATTACCTCTACCACCTCTCCGACCTCGTCCGCCTCGTACGTCTCGTACGCCTCGTCCACCTCGTCCACCTTTTTGGCCACTGAAATTTTTGAGGGTGCGGTCGCACATGCTTTTTATATTCTGTAAATAAAGATATGTATAAGAAAGACTAATCAACTCAATTTCATCTAAAAATCATGTGTACGAAATTTCAAGCCAATGTCTAGATGTATGTATGTATGTGTGTGTGTGTGTGTGTGTGTGTGTGTCGCTTTTTTATGAACTGAATCTCAATTTTTTCTAATTTTTGACATTTGAAGTTGCTTTTTTTGTGTAACTTAATTGCAGAAATCACAGTCGTTTTTTCGTTCACTGTCAGGTTCAAAAGGAAATTTTTAATTAATTAATTAATTTTTTCCGTGTAATATTTCAAACTTTTTTCACAAAAAATCATGTTTTCCCAGAACATTGCTTACATTTAAAGCATTTTCGTTTGTTCAATTTTTTACACGTGGATTAAGACAACAGGTTTTCTATTTTTCTTTATTTTTCAACATAAATCAAAGATTTTAGAATTGTTTCTTTATCAACACTCTACAATGAAGCTTTAATAAGTTAATTTTTGAATTAATGACATAACCCATGACATAAGCTTAAGCTAAACAGTAGTTTTAAATAAAGAATATAAATGTAATTAAAATTGATTTTAACGAATTTCGAGAGATCCAGTTATACAATTTTCAGAAGAAATTATTTTCAGCCAAAATTTATTGTAAAATAATAAATATTTATCTTATCTTTAAAAGATTCTTTAGAGTTTTGCTTATTTGATTTTGTTAGATTATATTTTGATTAAAAAAATATAAACAATACAAATTTTGTTTTTTATATACCATTTGAACAAAACACTATTTAAAAAAGTAAACGATCAAAATTGTCGAGAATCATTCAAAAAGTAAAATAAGGTATTGCGTTTAAAAATTGGATGAAAATTGCAATAGTTCACTAAGTGTAAAAAAAACACATGTAATGTTAATTAACTATTATTTGACAACAAATTTTGGCTTAAAACATTTTTTTTAATTGTTGATGTTTCGAAATTTGTTAAAATCAATTTTAATTATTTTTCTATTCTTTACTTAAAAATACTGTTTGATTGGAGGTCATGTCACAGGGTTGAATCTCCTTAATACTTAAAATACTAATATTTTTTAATACTTTGAACTATTTTGAAGTATTTTAAAGTATTTAAAGAATTTTGATGTAATATGAATTATTATTGTTGAAAAATTATTTAAAAAATCTTATTGATGAATAGGGGGAAAACACTTGATTTTAGGTGTTTTTAGGGAACTAGGGGACGAACTGTGATCCTTGGTAGAAACATAATTATTGAATGAATTAGAATGAAGTTTGTAAATTAATAAAAATAATAATTTCAACGAAACAGAACCAATACTCAAGCAACATCTTGAAAAAGGTAATGATGGTTTTTAAGTAAATTTAAGAAATTGCAAATGAACCATTCATTTTGAATTTTGTTGTTTTCGTCATACCGTGGAACTTCTGTATTTCGAAATGTGTGACTGTGGAATTCGATTTATTTAAGTTTTACTTTAAAATTTCAATTTGAAAGGTGTTTAATCAATCGCCATTGAACACAATATTCGATAATATGAGTTAGAACCAAAATAAATTGTGTAATTATTCAGTAAAAAAGTATTAAACTGATATACCCGATTGAGTAAAACTTCCCTGTCTTTATCTACATTTAAAAATAAATAAAAAATTCAACATATATAGAAAAATTTAAAAAAGCCAAATTTAACCCTGTCAATTTACTGTAAAGTAATAAGAAATAAATAATCGAAATCAATAAATATCAAAATAAATAGAATGATCCAAACTTACATTTAATGTTTTCACATCTATATTTCTTTGCATTTCCGTCTGCTTTTCTTCCTTTTCTCTCTCTTGTCTCGCCCTTTCTTCCATCTGTCTCTTTTCATTTTGTCTTTCGCCTCTTTCCTTTTGAAGCTCCCATTCTCTTTTTTCCTGCTCAAAAGTCAATCTTCTTCTCTCCAATTCGAGGCAAAACATTTCCATATTCACGTTCTGTGAATAACTGGAATGAACAAACGGAGGAAATTGTTCATTCGGGTAAGCGAGATAATTTGTACTGTAAGGAAGATTTGAAAGTGTTTGTAAATGTTTAAAATTTTGAAAGGGAAGCTGTGTGTACGGAGGAGTGTGTTGAAAGTAGGAAAGTGGAGGTTGTTGCGGAACCTGAGCAAGGTACGGATATTCAAGCAAAGGTTGCTGTTGGAAAGTAGGCTGGTTTCGAGTATGATGAGGTGAAAGCAGGTTTTGAGCAGAAAGCTGAATTTGATTTTCAATAAGAGGCAGAGGCAAATTTTGACGAGGAGTACGCGGCTGTTGTGTCACGGAAGACAAAAGTGGAGGCTGATTTTGTACAGAAGGCAAAAGTAAAGACTGTCGTTGAACTGGTGGCTCATTTTGAATAGAAGGCGGTGGCAAAATTTGGAATGGAGGCGTATTATGAACAGTAGGACCAGGAATTTGTTGAGGCGGTGGTTGAATTTGAGCAGTAAGACAAGACTGTCCAGAAGTAGACGGCGGAGGCAGCTGTTGAAGTTGTGCCTGTTGTTGATTTTGACCAGAAGGGAGGCAGCTGTTGAAGTTGTGCCTGTTGTTGATTTTGACCAGAAGAAAGAGGCCGCTGTACTGATGCAGAAGATGAAGTTGAAGACTGCTGTTCAAAAGTTAGCAGATTCTGTGCTGAAGGCGGTGGATTAATTTGAGCAGTAGGACAAGACTGTCCAGAAGTAGACGGCGGAGGCAGCTGTTGAAGTTGTGCCTGTTGTTGATTTTGATCAGAAGAAAGAGGCCGCTGTACTGATGCAGAAGATGAAGTTGAAGACTGCTGTTCAACAGACAGCAGATTTTGTGCTGATGGCGGTGGTTGAATTTGTGCAGCAGGACAAGACTGTCGAGAAGTTGACGGCGGAGGCAGCTGTTGAAGTTGTGCCTGTTGTTGACTTTGACCAGAAGGAAGAGGTCGCTGTACTGATGCAGGAGATAAAGTTGAAGACTGCTGTCCAACAGGCAGCAGATTTTGTGCTGATGGCGGTGGTAGAGTTTGTGCAGCAGGACAAGACTGTCGAGAAGTAGATGGTGGAGGCAGCTGTTGATCATGACCAGGAAGTGGTGGCACATTACTAGACCTTCTACTGCGCCTCATGTTAATATTTTGTTCTTGTAGAGGAGGGAAATTCTCATCAGTAAGAGTCAGAGAACCTAAAAAAGCGTTATATATTATATAAATTATTCTAGAAATATGGTTATGAATATTTTTGTATTAATATCATATTTTTACTCACTTCGACTTCTTGTATGCATTTTTCTAGACTTCGAGATGATCTCTATCAAAAGAACAGTCCTTTCGTATCCAGCGAAACAGATAATACTACAAAAAGTATTTAGTTAAGAAACAGTTACAATAAATATTTCAGGGATCACAGTCGTTTTTTCGTTCTAGTTTAGGTGCAAAAGGGGTTGTTTAATTTTAAAAATTTAACAAACATTCATTTTTTTTCCAGAATAGCTCTTGTATTTAAAGCATTTTCGTTTGTTCAATTATTTTCACGTAAATTATGACAACAGGTTTTTTAAGAATTTGAATCACCTTTGAAATAATAAAAGTTTCTTAATGGTTTTTGGCTTATTACAAAAATAAATTTCTATCGAATTTAAATTACTACAGGTAATTATTTTTAATTTTAAAACCATCGTAAGTATTTTGAAATATCTTTAAATATTTTGAAGTATTTTAAAGTACCATAAAGGATTTTGAGGTATTTTGAACTAATTTTAAATTAATTTTATGTATATTTAAATACCTGAAAGTGTTTTGAAGTCTTTTGAAGTCTTTTAAAGTAGTAAAAAGGATTTTAAAGTATTTTAAAGAAATTTTTAATATTTTTAAGCGATTTTAAATCTTTTTAAGTATTTGAAAGTATTTTGAAGTATTCGAAAGTATTTGGAAGCAGTTTTAAGTATTTTTGAAAATTATGAAGTATTTTTAAGTATCTGAAGTACTTTGAAGTAGTCTAAAGTATTATTGTTGAAAAATTATAAAAAACAACTTTTTGAATAATAGGGGAAAAGGGGGAGAAATACTTGACTTTAGGTGTTTCAGGTAATTTTCTTAAGAAAAGGGGAAAAAAGGGGATTAGGTAAAAAAGAGGACGAACTGTGATCGATGATATTTTATTTTCGAATAATGATTAATAGAAAGTGGATTATTCATTTTCTATATAAAACTCTCAGAAATTAATACTTTTTGAGAATCAATTTTTTCAATCCATACGTTTTTGGAATCTTGCATTTGTTTTTGAAAAAAGATCATTTAAAAGCTAATAAAATTATTTTTAAAAATTATGTAACAGTGGAAAAAGTAAAAATGATTGTTTTTTTGTCTAAAATTTGCAAAATAAAGTATAACGTTATTTAAGGATGGTCCCAACTTAATAAAATAATAAATAATAATAATAATAATAATGCAAAATAATAATAAATAAAACTAATAATTTAAATTAAATATAATGAAATTTGAACGTATAATCCTCTTAAATTAATTTTAATTACAATTTAGTTCAGAGTGAAACCATTATTTTGCGCGCAAAGTGATTGGGAACTAGTTTCATTAGATAATATAGAAAAATGTCATAAACACTTAAAAAAATTGATTTTAAAGCTTAAATGTAAAAATTTTACAACTTTTAAACATTAATTTCTAGACAGCAGATTAATATTTTTAATTTTAATAATAATTAAAACAAACTACTTTAATTTACTTTTATATAATCAGTTCATTTTTTAAATTTATATGTTGTAGAAATATGATAAATGTTAACTGAAATATTGAAAATAGAGACATAATATTTTTTTTCGGTTTCAACATTTAAGTTTATTTTTTCTTTCTTCACGACTAAATTTTAACGTTAGGAGAACATTCTATTTAACAAAATAAACCACTTTAAAAATATGTTTTAATTCGCTACTTTTCAGGTTACAAAAACTAGCCTGTTTTTATAAGCTGAAGTTAGCACACTGAAATTAATTTATATTTGAATTTGAAAAGTATTTTAAATAGATAAACCGTGTGCTAACTTCTGTTTATAGAAACACTTGTTTTTGTAACCTAAAAAGTCGCAAATTGAAACTATATTTTCAAAGTGATTCAGTTTGTAAAGTAGATCGTTCCCTAACGCAAAAATTTATTCGTGAAAAAGGAAAAAAGAAACTCGAATATTGAAACCGAAATTAATTTTTTATGTTTTTCTGGGTCAGTATCATTACAGTAATCTTTAATATTTCAGCTAATATGTTACATATTTCTACAATTTAAATTTAAAAAGTATTTTGGAAATTAAAAATATGAATCTGCTCTCTAGAAATGAATAGCCAAAAGTTTTTAACATTAAAATCCATTTTTTCTAACTATTTACGACTTTTTCCACAATTATCCAATAAAATTAATAAATATATTAGTTTATTGTGAACCATTTTCAATAAGAAATTTGTTTTTAAAAATTTGTATGTATTTTTGTAATTAAATATGACAACCCTCAAAATGTAATTTTAACCTTACAACACGATCTTCAAAATAAAAATTATAAATTAAATAAACGTAATTTTAACCAATTTATGCCAAAGAAATGTATTATATAGAGATTATTGATTATCCTCTGTAAAAAAATTGTAATTTTCAAAAAATACGTAACAATCACTTTCCGCGAAGTAAAATTTCTGATAAATAGTTTGCAAAGTTGAACATTTATTATTCTTAACTGACAGAGATAAGACTTTCTTTTTAAATAAAAAATAGATATCGGTACTTTTCTTATTGTATACTTATTTATTCAATTTTTCTATCCACATTTCTAAACAAAACAATATTAAGAGGAATAATCTCGTCGTGACTCATATTGCAGAATTACTAAGAAAATATAGAAATTTAGTAAAGTTAAAAAAATAAAAAAATGAATAGAATTTAATAAACTGACTATATAAAATTATATTAATTACAACAAGATTAGGGCCTGAAAAAATACACCTTGATTTCCTCACTAATTTTCCAGTTTGAAATCCGCGTTTGTATCTTTTTGCGTGTTTTTCTTTTTTTACATTTTCAACATTCAAAATTTGACATTAATTCCGATTTTTGAGACCTCGAAGGAGTCTCACTCATTATTTTCCGCATTTTGAGACTGTATAAAAATGTTTCAAGTTTCTTAAGTATGACAAATAATCCATGCAGAAAGCAATTAAATGTTAAATAAATAAAATTAAATTAGTTAATAATAAATCAATAAATTGTTCAATATATAAACGCGTATTTCCGTGTGGAAATAGTGGTGTATTTTTTCAATAAGAGGGTAAAAATTAACTATTGCTCTCAAGAAATCTACATTAATAAAGCGTGCATTTCCAGGTAAAGTAATGGAATCTAAAGCAAATAATCGTAAATAATTGAATGTTCTATTGAAAGTTGTTTACTTACTTAAAATAACAAAAGCTTTCGGCGAGAAATGAAACACCAGTTTGCTCGCCGGTATAAACACGTGCAGGCACGAACGCTATAATGGGGAGTCCGGAATAGAGCTGTGAACGTAGGTAACGTTACATCGACGTTCATTCTGTCCTTCTCTTTTCCAAGTGAGAGACAAGGACGGCATGAACGTCGATGTTGATGTAACGTCGCGTCGACCTCTATTGTGGACTCCTCATGATAATGTGCTTTTTCTCCCCTTTCCTTTACGATTGCCGCGATTAATTATGGGTAAAATCTTGTATACGAGTTTGATTTTTCATTGGCTGAATTCAAATCGTTCGTGCAGAGATGCGCAATGTGACAAATGTTAAGGTGCATTAATACCGACACGACCTGCAGAAATGTCAGAAAGACTAAAGGCGCGTTCAGACCTCCGCTTTCTGCCAAGGTGCCTAAAGGTATGTTCATACATACAGAAACATACGTTTCTGCTCGTATGGGACCGCAGCCTAATACACAAGGTTTTGAATCTGTCAACTCTCCGCCAGGCTCCGCGTTTCCCGCAAGTTGGACAACTGTGAACGGGCCATGCTACCGGCAGGCAGGCATGAACGTGCAACTAAAAATCGTCTGCTAAATGTTTACAAATTGCAAGTGCTCTCTGATCAGTGAATAGTGACAGTTATTTGTGCAGAACGTTTGTGATTCTGAAAAGAAACTTAAAAAGAGTAAAGTGCGAAGCTGGTTTAATGGAATTTTTTACTTAGATAGGTATGTGGACATGGAGAACAAATATTTGTTAATCTGATGCAAAAGGTAAGTTTATTTGAAAAGCTTTTATTGTTAATAGTTTTTGTTTTAATGATATTTGTTTAATTAAAGTAAATTAAGTTTTGAGTGGTTAACTAGAAACAAAGAAGGCCTATAATGGCAATATTGTTTTAAAAAAGGAAACCTTTTTTACGTTACTCAATTAGCATAAAAGTGTTTTGGTTGATTTAAATGAAAATCTGTAAAGTTATTACACTTATAAAAATTTCAAAAGAGACACAGGGATTTTTAAAGGTACTCAAAAAATGTTGAGCAGGCCCTTTTTTTATAAAGTTGAAGTCCACAACGTTTTTAATCGACGATTTCAATTAAAAATATTTTTCTCTTTATTTTACTTTTCAATTTTGATCTCTAGGTTTTCTTTCTATTTATTTTATTTAATAAATTTTGTTAAAAATGTTTATAATATTCCGCGTTTATAAATTTTGATGACATTACTTTTTTTTAATCGTTGATAAAACGTTGTGAACTTCAACCATGTCTTTTTTTAAGAAATATAATTTTTTCTAAAACAATTTTCTAATAAAAATGTTGTTTACTTACTAAAAAAAATAGATGGCTTGTATCGGCATGAATCGATTAGCTTATTATAAAGTATACATTTTATGGAGAATTGATAGAGCAAATGACATTCTTTTTTATTTATAACATTTAAAAATCATTGTTATTTCTAAATTTTAAAATTGTGATAATTCTATGTAGAGAAAATTTATGAATTAAAAAACAAATCAATTCATCTTTATTAAAGATTAAATTTCGCTCTGTTTTTCAATTCTTTTTTAAATTTATAAGATAGATTTACGTTGCGCGAATCAACCCTACATGAGCGAAATTGTCTCGTTTTACGGAATCTATTTATTAAGAATTAAAGGAAAAAATGTCATCCATCTTTTATATTTTTAATTATAATTTTGAAATAATTTTTAAAATTGTAATCTATATTTTTTGGACTTAAGATAAATAAATCCTTTCTCTATGAAGAAACAACATTTATAGTTTGTCATAATTTTAAATTTTACCAAAAAATATGATTTTATAGTTTGCTGTATTAAGATTTAATTTAATCTTCATCGACATCTTTTCTGTAAATGTTGGAAAATTTAATATTTGAAAATTTATATTTAAAATTTGTATTACAGAATCGCAATTTTCTGTAGAAATTTAAGGATCTACTAATTGGTTCCATGGGCTCAAATTAAGAAACTCCGAAAAAGATCCAAAACGGACTGTTGCAAACGCTAGGAATAAAGTCTCTGCTCAGAGAACTAGCAGTACTTCTAAACAACATAAAAAGTCTGTAAGTAAAATTAAAAAGATAATAATGTGATAAACAAGAATAATCTAACTGAATAAGATTGATGATTAATTTCCGTTATGAAAATTTATGTCAAAAATTTGTTGTCAAAAGAAAATTTATGTAATAAAAAAGGTCATTTCACGGGTAAATTTACGTGTTTTACGACTTTTTCTATGACATAAAATTTTGTTGTCAAAAAATTTTTATGACATAATTTTCGTGGCGTCGCAAAAAAAAGCCACGAAATTAATGTAATTAATTACAGTTCTCTGATTTCTTTCAGTTCTCCGATCAGGTGTCTTTGCAAGTTGGCGGAAATCCGACAAGATGATTTTAAAGAAGCTTGTTGTGGAATCCTCTCAAAATATATTAAAGACCAGGACAAATTCAAGTTTGGAAAGACCAAGGTTTTGTTCAGAGCTGGTCAGGTGGCGTATTTGAAGAAGATTTGAGGTGATAAGCAACGAGATGCATGCATCAGGCGACTCTAGAACAACTATCTGCCATTAAGATTCAAGCACGAATGGGTGGCTGGATTGCTACCAAGAAGTTCTTGAAACTTAAAAGAACGATTCTTGCCTTGCAGACGCACGGAACTGAAGACCGCTATCAAAAAGGAAAGGAATGAAAAAATGGATCCGCATCAAGTATGCAATAAACTTTCATAATGTAATTCTAGATAGTTAAACAAAAGTTAAGTAGATAGTTAAAATGTTTAAACTAGTGAAAAATTATGTTAATTTTATGGAAATTTTGCTTTTTCATAGGAAAAAATGGATTTTTTATACAAAATTTCCAATTTCTTTTATAAATTGCTAGTAAAAATCGAATTATTATTCAAAGGAGAATATATTTTTTAAAAGAAACTTTTATTAAAAAATGATAATTTTCAAAGACATGTCAAAAATAATTAAAAAGCGAAATTCTGTTAATTTCTAGTGATATAAATACTTTACATAGATCAGTCGATTCGTTTTCTAATGTAGAAAATATGTCTCAAAGCAGCTTTCGTTACAAAATAAAAATTTCAAGAGTTATATCATAAAGTTGAATTTCATATGTTTTAAATAATGAAGAATATTGTCATTTACATTGTTGTACATTGTTACGTGAGTAACAAAATCTTTATACATTTTATTAAAATCGGTCAAAGAGTTCTGGAGATATCCTGGCAAAGAAGCGTGACATACACACCCACATATCTTTACATTTGCTTAAAACTTGGAAATTATGCTTTTTAGATGAAATTAACTTGATTTAGACTAACCTGGTAAAAATTTCGAATAAAAACCGGGTTAATTTTCCAACAAGAACTTATAGAATTCGGATTGAAAACATTTGATTAGAATTTCGTTTTTTTATGCCAGATACGATTCGTACATTACCGTATAAATAACATTTCTGAACTTAAATAGTAATTTAATTTCAATTTTAGGTGACAGATTAAGAACGGATGGAACCTGACAATAAAACGGACAAGAAACGAATTAAAATATCCTGTTCGATCCGAAAAATCATCTACTTTTTTGTGTCTGGTTTCTATCCGAAATTTTAAGCAGGGTACTTTTAGGAAAATTGAGAATTTTCATGATTACTATTCTTCCTGTGAGGAAGCAAAAATAATAACAATGTAAATTAAGTAACTAACCAAAGAAGCCTATAAGCAAAACCTAAATAAAAGTTATATTAAATTTAATAATTACGCAATGCCAATAGAAATAATAATATAAACACAAGAAATATTATTCAAAATAGAACGTCAAAAATAACCTTTTATAATATTTTTTTCACAAGAAACTGTAAAAGAACATTACAGGCAAATTTGACGTAATACAGTCAACAATGAATTATTTGCATGCCAAAAACACTTAAGCGTGTAGTAACTTATATTATTATAAGTGCACGGTTGAACTGTACAGTAGCATGTCTGTAGCAGTTAAATTTTTGATACTGTTAGAAATCTCTTGAGTATTTTATAATTCAACCTTATGAAAACAGTGAATATGTGATAAGCACGTCAGAATTTTTTCTGAATTATCACATATTAATTTTTTACATTTTTTCAAAGGATTGGTAAATGTTTATCTGTCACCAAAAATATTTAACATGTATATAAATTTGAGGTGAAGGAAAGCAGTTTTGTTAATTTACATAATAGTGCAAGATAAGTCGCAATATCTGCCTAAGTTTTTAAAAAAAGTACAGTCGTAATAAAATAAAGTATTTAACTGACTATATGCAAAAAGCGAGAACACTTCTTGACGCTTGGAAATTTTGCAGATTTTATAAAACTCCAACCACTATTTTAATCGAATCAAATCAAAATATTCATTTGCATGCCAAAAACACAATTATTTAGTAACTTATATTATTATAAGTAAATAATATAACAGACTTCACGTGCACGGTTGAACTATACAGAAGCATGTGTGTATCAGTTAAATTATTGAGGCTGTTATAAATCTCTAAGAGTATTTTATAATTTAACAAAAAAAAAACTTATGAAAACAGTGAATATGTGACAAGCATGTCAGAAAATTTTTTCGAATTGTCACATATTTCCCGTGCACGTTTCAATCAGATTTATGAAAATTAATTTATATATTTTAATTTCAGTGGTTGACAAATTTGCTTTGTTATTTTTGGTAGAAATTCAAAATGAGTCTTTAAAAAAGTGTGATCCTTCACGAAAGTTACAATCACATTGGAATTACACGTTACAATTTATTATGCATGTATATTCGTGTACTTGAAATATAGAAATAATAAAAATACGTGATTTACTAATGTAACCATTTCTTACAGGATCCTCGACAACTAAACATATTTTAAAACATACAAATTTTGTAAATGATAGTTTTGTCGAGTGAAATAAAAATTGTTATTTGTTTTGTTATTTACTATATATTTCATACTTTAAAATGTAAATTACAGGACCCTCAATTTATTTCATGTACATTTTTATTTAATTCAGAAATAGTAAAAAATCACAAGAAAAATACGGAATATAATCCAAACTGTATTTGGATAATAAATTTTGATGAAAATATTTTTCGACAATTCGATTTAAAAACTAAAAAGTTCGATTTACTGATTGTATTCGTTCTATTTCTAAAATATTCATTTAGAATCACTAAATACAATCCTGAAAAATTAAAAGATTTTCATTTGATGTGACAGGTGAGGTTATGATCTTCACACTGAGAAATATAACAATGTAATGATTACACTGGTTGTTTTCGGCAGTCACTCGGTGTTACCACCGGGTGTCAACAGTGGTGCTCAAACGATTTAATTGAAATCTTTTAACTACCGGTTGGGCAGCTGCT
>WNHD01006421.1:0-14151 GCA_011057455.1 Ganaspis sp. Gsp50 | reverse complement strand
AGAAAAAGTTTTATGCTTTTAAGTGATAAAGGAACTTAGAAAAAAAATCTTAAAAAGATGTCTTTTTTTGGCCTTCTAAAGTGTACTAGTACCTTAATGGTTTCAACCCTGGGGCTTTTATTCATGTAAAAAGCTTGGCGGAATTTTACAGAGAGCTTAAAAATATTGATTTTCTAATTTATTACATCGATTCTGGTCGAGAAATCTTAAAAATACTATTTTTTTTAAAATTCAAGTTTTACTTTGTAGATAAAATGCTTAAAAGATCTTCGAGATGGCCAGGGCTTTTAATGGTTTCAAACCGTGGGGCTTTTATCCATCTAAAAAGCTTGGCGGAATTTTACAGAGAGCTTAAATATATTGATTTTCTAATTTATTACATCGATTCTGGTCGAGAAATCTTTATAGTCCAATTTTGTTGAAATTTAAATTTGAGTTGTCGTTAAAGTGCTTAATATACTTTTGAGATGGTTAGTGCTTTTAATGGTTTTAACCCGCAGAGCTTTTTCCGTCCAAAAAGCTTGGTGAAATTTTAGACATCTTGAAAGTACTTTTCTTTTTAGTATTTTACATCAATTCTTGTCGAGTAAATAATTTCTATTATTATAAACTAGATTGTTAATTTACAAATTAATTTTATCAGTATAGAAAATTATTAAACTAAAAATGCCAATACTGTATCGTAAAAAACAGTAACTTGTTTTTGAAATAAAGAAGCTAGCGATATTGATTTCTACGTTTACAATAATATTATTAATAATGTTAAGAAATACGAAGTAAACAAATAATAATTGCAATGCAAAATAAACAAAATGCTAACAAAAAGAATGATGCATAAAAGAACGAGACGACACTTTTGAAACGAATAAAATGATTTTAAACAGAACATATGAAAAAAATAATAGAGCTAATTAAAAAAAAGAGAGTGAAAATAAAATTCTAGAAAGCAAGAGCGAAAGACTCAGAGTCAGGTTGTAATTTCATTTCATACTTTTATCCACGTAAATTTATCACTTGCTACCGGACGTCCGGTTTAATCTACTAATTTGCGTTATACAGAGACTGGGTCTTCCCCTTGTAGGTAATGTGCTGCGTCGGCCTGCACGTAAACGTGAGTGCGAAAGCAACGAATGAGACGGCGGAATCACGAAAACGTGGCTGCAACATTCACTTTTGTCCTCCAAACAACCAAGGGAAAAACTCACTTTGAAAAATTATGTTTCATTTTCTACGTTCCACCTACAATTTTACACTATTAATCCTTTTTACATATGGCCTGCAACTAGACCAGTTTTTGAAATATATTTTAAAGCGCAAGAAAATTATAATAATTCAAATTTATCTTTCTAGATTACAAAAACCATTTTTTGTCCTTGCTCTTGGTTTGGGATTCAAACAATTTTCGAATTTCCCTCAGGCATTTTTTGTTTTTCAAATTCTTTTCATCGTACTTACGCTGTCAATCTTTTTTCAATACTTCAAATTCCCTTTAGAACTTCTTCCCTCAAAGGTTTTTCAATCTTGAACTCCGTTTTTCAAAATGTTCCTCGAACTTTCTCCGCAAGCTTTTTTACCCTTCAAAATTTTTTTGGAAGTTTCTTCCCAACTTTTTAAAATTTCTTTTTGCTCTAGAGCTTTCACCTACAAGTTTTTCCTTGTCCCTTCAATTTTCCCATCACGCTCGAACTTTTACTACGTCTAGTTTTTACCTTCAAGTTTTTCCTTCACCCTTGAACTTTCCTTCCTCTCGAGCTTTCGCCCTTAAGTTTTTCCTCCTTTTTTGAAATTTCCCTTTTGTTCGAGCTTTCACCCTCGAGTTTTTCTCTATTTGAACTGCATAAGCAACGAAATTCCAGGTGTGGGTTTTGAAACAAAAACTGAAGAATGAAGAGTAGGAAAAATTCGAGGGTAAACGTTCAAAAAGAAAGAATGAATATTTTTCTTTTGATTTTGAAAGACAAGAGTATTCAGTTATTTTTAACGAACTTAAAAAACTGGAATCGATTGAAATGAATAAGAAACATCTTTGTGAAAGAGATGTGCTTTTATTTGTCAAGTAAAGTTCCTTGAAATCTGATAAAGTTTCGATAAGATTAGATGTTGTAGCCGAAAATTGCAATTAACAAAGTTTAAATTTACCCAAGAGCGCGTCTCATTTTCTCGTATCAATATCCCCGATCCAAATATGTTTGTACGCTCTCGATACGTCAAGTACTAACGTTGAATTTCCATTAAATTCCCTTCTTGTGTAATTTCCGGCCACGTGATCGGCATGTTAGGCGAAAGCTCTACTGAAAATAGCTCCTTGTAATATCGAAAAGTAACTTATGCCAAAAACACGAAAGCAAAAAAATGAAGATTGTTACGTTACATTTTTCCAATTTATTATGCAATTCTTTCTCTAGGTTATTAAGAAAAGAAGTTTTTTTCGATTTTTTTTAAACACAATTTTCTTTAAAAAAGCTCTCGGAAAAGCGTGACAAATAACTGGCTGTTATTAACAGCGCAAATATATAAAAAGTAAATGGATAAATATAAAACATTCTTTAAATTAAATTATTTGAATTATATTATTCAAACGAAATGAAATTGTTGAAATTGAATTAATTTATTGTATTGTGTGAATTTTTAATAAAAACGAGCGAAAAGCGTTTTTAATAAACGAAGGAAAATGAAAGAGAACTTTGAACAAGTTTTTCCTTTACACTGGTACATCTTAACTGAAGATGGAAACGGAAAAATGGATTTCTTTGATGAAAGGGAGCGTAATAAAAAATTGTAAAAGGAGAAACAAATTACAGGAAATGGTAGATCGGGTGTTTTATTTGATCTTAAGTTTTTGAAAAACGCTCTTCAAGACTTTGAGAAGAGCTATTGAGGATGATAAGTGGCTCTTTAAAAGACACTTGTGCCACGACTGTTGTAAGAGAGATTCAAAGACAGACCATTAACGGGCCAGGCACTTACGATCACTCTAAATTCTTACGAGACATACTAACCATTTCTCAAAGTTCGCATGATTGGTCATTACAAGCTGCGTAAATCGTACACATGTTACGATGACAAAAATTAATGATTTGCAACGCTTTCCAAAGAAATGGGACCTAAGGATCCAAATCACAATTTTAAGATAGAAAAGATAGAGATCTATTGATATTAAATACGTTTCAATCGCGTTTGTAAAGGGTATGTAAAAAAGCGCAAATTACTATTTGTAAAATAATTTAAAAAATTTTGAGAATAGAATAAAATGTTAACAAAATAAAATAAAAACGAATTTCTACAACAATGACAGCATTTTCGTATTTTTATTCCAACATATGAGTGTCAGTTGCTCTCTTGTTAAAAACAACTTTTGTTTTTTGTCAATTACAAAATATATTCTAGTTAACTGAAAATGCATTCATACATGTTTTGAAAACTTTTTTATTTTTTTGAAAACTATTTTATTCTTTTCTTTAAACTTGTATATAGTAGTCATCAAGGCTGTTTGCAAAAAATTGTTTACGAAATATTTGTTTTCAAACTAAAAAGTTCATAAACTATACATTTTCACTAAAAGTTGTTTCCATTCAGTTCATTTGTTTGCAAATAATATACCAGTTTCAACGACAAAACGTTTTTACAAATATTTAGAAGTCGTTACTACTAAATTGTGAATTTTGATTGAAAGGTAAAGAGTCAAGAAACTTTTTCAACTTTTAACAAAATTTTCAACTGTAATATTTTAAACATTTTGAACAAAAAGTTGGTTTGAATTTAAACAACTGTAAAACTGAGATTCTTGCATAAAGTAAATTTTATGTTAACAGAAATTCAGATCGATTCACTTGATATTGTCAGAAGTTAGCATTATAATTGACACGTTGATCAATAGAATTTGAATTGATTGATATTACGGTATGCTGAAATTTATCTTGGCAGGAAGGATTAATTAATACTTGGCTTGAAATCGGAATCAATTAAAATCAGAAGTAATTGACACTTTGATTATTGGATATTCGAAAAATCAAAGTTTGAAGCGATTCAAATCTGAAACTAGAAAACTTTAATAACCTGAAGATATAGCAGATTAATTTGATGGATTTAACAGTAAATTATGCAGAATTATTTCGACCCCAAAGAAGGAGATAAAATTACGCAATTAGCACCTTTTTTGGGGTCAAAATATTTCTGAATGACTTACTGTCTAAACAAAATTCATTTCAAGTTAGATGAAAAATGTGTTAAATTTTTCGAAATTCACTTAGAAATGTATCTGAAAAAATCAAATGTGATTTTAATAATAGAATTCAGCGATAAATGTGACTGACGCAAAAAGTACACTCTGACACGTAATAAATTAATATTTCCAAGATGTCTCTAACATTACACCAAGTTTTTGAGATGCTAAACAAGCTCCCGAAAAGAAATCATCAAAAGCTCTAACCAACTCGATGTTATGTTAAGCACTTCGTAAAAAGTTAATTTTATTTCTGTTAAAAATGGTCATTTTGATCTTTCTCGACTAAAACTGGTGTAATAATGTAATAAATTAATATTTTCAAGATGTCTCTAAAATTACACCAAGTTTTTGGGATGCTGAAATGGCCCCCGCAAAGAAAGCATCAAAAGCTCTAACCATCTCGATGTTATTTTAATCACATTGTAAAAAAATTAATTATTTTAGTGTTAATAATGGTCATTTTCAGTTTTTTTGACAAAAACAGTTGTAATAATGTAATAAACTAATACTTTCAAGATGTCTCTAAAATTACACCAAGTTTTGGAGATGCAAAAAGGGTCCCCGGAAGGTTATTTTAAGCACTTCGTCAAAAAATCAATTTTAATTTTGTTGAAAATGGTCATTTTGAGTTTTCTCTACAAAAAATGTTGTAATAATGTAATGATAGAAGTTTTGAAGAAAAAAATTATTACGTCTGCAAAATCAATGTCTGACGTAAGCGACAATTGATCTTGAAAATGACGAAAAATTTTAAAATTCATTAACCTATTTTTTAATTGTTTTTGAGTAATTTTATGTAAATCAATTTCGATAAACCTTTAATGTTTTTAAATATTAGAGGAGTTGTAGAATCAGATTTATATTTTATTTTATGTCTATCATAATTGCTTATTTGTAAAAAACGTTAAATATAAAAGTTAGAAAATAAACAGCTTAATATTATGTATAAGATAAGATTTAATTTAAAAAAATATCTTTCCAGAAGTTAAAATGAAAGGAATGCTGTAGAAAAACCATTTCTAGGGATCGACAAACAGGATTAATTTAGATTATTCAAAATGCGAATAAACAGCAATGTATATCAAAAAATTTTAATAATTTTAAATGCGTCAAACTTATTGAAATTTAAGTAACTAAAATCTCAAAATTGGCAATACTTCCATAATTTAAACTTCATTTTTTAGATAATTCGTTTTTCAATATACTACTCAAGATTCGAGTTTACTAATTAAATAATTAGTACATTTAAAATGGCTGCGAAATTTCATGAAGCTTCTTCATCACAAAAACGGTCCAGAACCGGAAGTCATAAAAATTCCTAACCATTTTCGAAGACTGGTCCGCAATAGTTCGATAGTTTAAAAACTGGAAATAGCAATAAATGGGGCCAATTTCAAATGCACATTATTCATTAAATAATTAATTACATGCCAATTGGAAAATCTTAAAAAATGTGCACCTCTGCAATATAAAATTACAAAAAATACTCAAAGAGCGCGAAAATATTCAAAACGAAATTACGTAAACTGGAACTAATTTAAAATGAAATTAAGAGAAAAATTGAATGTGAAAATGCGAACATTCTCATGTGCAACATCGCGAAAACACGTTACTCGTGGAATTACAGAGTTCGACTTGGGAATTAGAGTTTGGTCCCAATTGCAGGTCCAATATTCATTCCTGGTGTGGTCGAAGGGAAAATGTGCGGAGACTATCAGTCATCGGATAATTCAATAGAACACCTATCAATCGGGACCATCGCTCAATTTCCCGCGTGACGTTTCTGGGGAAAGCCGTTACAGAGTGCCGGTTTCGTAGTACTGTAGAAGGCTAATTGGACCATGGATGTGTCTAATCGAAGCTAATGCCAGTTGAGTCGTGTCTGGTGTTTCGGGGGTACAGTAAGCCATAAATTATCGATAAGCTCGACAGTTGCATCAGCGCGCTTCGTATCAATGAAGTTAGGAGACGGTACAATACACGCACATTGCACATTTACACATACGTGATAACCGCACCACGGCATTGGCTCATATCTACGGAATCGAAAAGACAATAGCTGAGCTACGAGCGGTGCCTGATGGTCCCAGAAATCCGGAAACAGGATTTCTGCTACGAATCCAGTGCTGCTGCGAATCCTCCGTATGTCGCGTCCATGATGAAAATACGTCCTTGCTGCCAGCATGTGTGTACGTTTCTCCATGTGGTTACATAGTTATCGGTAGAAGCGCTATCTGTCATGTTCAGCGGCCACAACTTGCCACTTGACTCTCTACAATCAGCACGATTGCGGCGTATCATTTGTGTCTAAAGCGGCAGCTGTCTGCTTCCATTTCTCTTCGCTTTCATTCATTTTCATAACTTCTCACATGATTTCTGTTTACAGTCCTTCAACTCTAAAGTCACGATTCGCTTTTTCGTTTTAAGTATTATTTGATTTTCAGGTATATTCAGTATTTGCACAACTTTTTGTACATTTTTATCGCTCTTTAAAAATATTTACTAAATTTTAAATTTAACTAAACGAATTAAAATAAACAATTAGTTTAATTCGTTTTTGGTTTAATTCAGTTTTAATATTTTTTAGTTAAAGTTTTTGAAGTTGATTAAAGATCTTTTTAATAATCAATCAGAATCAATTGATTCTGATGTTTTTAAGTTACTTTTCACAAAATTAAAGCTTTCATTTGTAGACAAATCTTTTTGGCGCTTCCTGTTTGTATTTACTTTTTCTTCCTCATGTGTGAAGAATCCCTCATGTGTGTTTTATTTTATTAGTCGAAATCAACTTATTTATCATTCAACTTTATTTGATCCTTTTTTCACAACGAACTTGTGCCTAATTCTTATTACGAATAAAAAACTTGCGACTTTAACTGAATCTATTAATTTGGAATAACCGTATTGAAGGAAACTTTTTTTAGCAAGGAAAATGTCATTGAAATTTAGAGAATGCAAATTGAAATTTGAAAAAATATGTGGACCTTGAAGTTTTGAGAAAGTTCCACCTAGTTCATATTCATATTATGCTCCTAACTTTTGCGTACTTTTTTAAGTTTCGTATCTTCTTTTACGAATGTTTAAAAACTTTAGGAAATGTTTCATTTTTGACACTACTAGAGAAAATTTACTCTTTCTGTTACAATATTTTTTAAGTCTCTTAAAAAGAATTTTATTCACATGAATAAAATTTTGTGCGCACAAGAAACTTCAGAATTGTTTTTCAAAATTGCTATTAATAATTTTGATAGTTTCTTAACTATAACATTCTACCTTATTATTTAACAACCACTGGGTGATGGATTCAATATTTTAATGTATTCTATAGTTTCTTTTTAAACATCTTATTCTGTTGTTTCTTGTTTTTGTCATCTTATTTTCGGTCTTTCTATGTTATCGTCGTTTCTATGTTATCGTTGTTTTATGTTATAGTTGCTTCTATACCTTATCGTTGCTTCTATACCTTATCGTTGCTTCTATCTTATCACTTTTTCTATCTTATCGTTGTTTCTATCTTATCGTTGTTTCTATCTTATCGTTGTTTCTATCTTATTCTACATTCTACGTACGTTGTAATTTCTGATTTTGCAACATCTTTCTTTCGCTTCTTCTTCATCAAGAAACGATTTGTATGTTAAATTTATTCACTAAAGTTCCTTGCACCCAATAGTAATTAAATAAAGAATAAAAAAAGCACACGCAGTTATTTAAATAACACTCTTTTAACTTCCAACTTTTCCAAACGACCCTCTTTCTCCAATTTCAACTGGAAAACATTAAACTTTGTTTTAATGACAATAAAAAATTCCAAGAAACTCCAAGTTGTACAGTAAAGAAATAAAATAGAGCGAAATAGAGGATCTTTAGCACACAGAGACCTTGTGGACGATCAGAAAAGTTGGATCAGGCTTTTACGTCTGCACGAAAAAGTTAAAAGAAACGATCCAGTGAAGATTGAGTACCTGCCTTTGCAGCGACGATCTACGGTCTGACTCCCTTGGGCATTAAAAATTCAAATCCGCGACGAGTGATAGCCTTAGTAAATTATACCAATGGTCAAGAAAGACTAGAACTGAAATATATCCTGGCCAAAGCGACGAGGAGATTCGCTTCTAGCAATCCGCAGCGAATTCCTCGTCCATCTATTTTCCGTCGTGTAGGAGATTAAATTTCCGGGAATAATACGATCCATGCTTCCTTGCTCTGGAGTTAACATGATGTTTACGGTACCAAAGGACAAAGCTCGCAAAATTATGTCGAAACTCTTCCCGGAGATTTATGACTTACGCTCCAAAAAGCTCGTCTTCTTTATACGACATCTCAATTTCTTAGATGAAGTCTCCTCATCTCAAATTTCAAATTATACCTTTCTTCTAACAATCGCTTTTTAAATTATGGTCTTTTGAAATTTGAAGTGAATACTAGAATGATGATGTGATTAATAAGAATATTATTATAAAGTAAGAGTTTCTATTATGCAAGTAATAATCGCATTTGTTTCTCTATTCGGAAAAATCAAAGTCTGACAAAACTCAGTTTTTACTACTGAAATTTTATATAGAGTTATAAGTCTGTATTAGAGGTGTTCCAAATAATATCAATGAGAATAACAACAATTACTGCAATGAGAATAACAACAACAACAACAACAACAACAACAACAACAACAACAACGACAATGATAATTACAATAATAATAAATAAGGCTTCCCTAAGAGGAAGCAAAAATAATAAATCGGAATTAATTAATTTCAAAATTTCGTTCAACGTTTCGAGAACAAACCGTTCTCCTTTTCAGGGATCAAAAAATATTTAAAATCATAATAATTGTAATAATAACAATAATAGTAGTATTAATCTAGTAATAGTAATATATACTAATAGTAATAGCAATAGTATGCTAATAGTAATAGTAATAGTATACTAATAGTAGTATCTGTGACCTGGTTTGGTTGTTCATTAGTGAAGAAACTTTTTATAACTTTCTCTAACAATACTTTTAAATACTGTATATATTATTTATGATATTGTATAAGTATTGTCGAATTTATCAATTGTAAGTAATGACGAATTTGTCAATTATAAGTAATGACGAATTTGTCAATTATAAGTAAGGACGAATTCGTCAATTATAAATAACGACGATTCGTCAATACTCAATATCAGCTAATTAACTAATAAAAGCAAAGTTTAATAGCGAGGAGATTCTATTATTCTCAGATTTCTTATAAATCGATAATAATTTATAAATTCATCATCGTTAAACTTGATTTTTTGAATTTTTGTTACACTCGAAAGGTGACTTTGCTTTTTTTAACTTTTAACTTCTATTTACTTGTTACTTGTCACTTGTTAGTTTATAAAGTTTTAATACTTTCCAGAAATTCTTTATAAAAAGAATTTTTAATACTCCTCAATTTATATGTTGAACTTATATGCTGAACATAAATGCTGCACTTATATGCTGAACTTATATGTTGAATACTTATAACTTAAACTCACAAAATAATATTACAAACTTGTTTTTACCTACTTTACAAATATTTAAATACGTATTAAAAAGAACAAGTTTAAGAAGAATTTATAATGCAAGTTCACTTTGAAATTTAGTTTAAAATTTAAAGTCCTCTGTAACGTTTAGATATTCTCGATAAGGTTTAATCAACTTTTCAGTGCATTGCTGTATTAAATTTTCAGTATGACGTTTAGTTTGATTTTCAGTGGAATATATAGATTTTGTTCAGACGGTGAATTTTAAATTGAAAGTCGCGCGCTTCAGTTTGACATTTTAATATTTCAGTAGTTTAGTGTGTGATTAAAGTTTGAAGTTTTACAGAATATATTCATTCCACAATGTTTCCCTTCTTTTTAAAATAAAATTACCATTAATCAATAATATCCTGCTCAGATTTTTCACTATTGTATTTCAATAAAAAATTAACCCGTCGGTTAATCTGAAAATAGTTGTGACATAAACTGCTTACGAAATTGTATATTCAGTAAAAATACTATATATACTTTAAGTAGTACAAGTCAATATAAGTCAGACATATTCACTTTTAGAATTTTAACAAACTTTTCTGTACCAATTCAAAAATAGTCGATTTTGTTACAAAATTATTGTTGTCCTTATTCAGCACATTCAGTAAAAATATTATATAACTTTTAGTAGTACAAGTCAACATGAGTCAGACATATCCACTTTTAGGATTTTGACAAACTTTTAGGATTTTGACAAACTTTTAGGATTTTGACAAACTTTTTTGTATCAATTCGAAAATAGTCGATTTTATTGCAAAATTATTCTTCTTGGTACTTTTTGTACCTTTTGTACTTTTTGTATATTAAGTAGTATAAGTCGATATGAGTCAGGCATGTTCATACTCAGCGGATTTTTTACTTTTCTATGCGAGTGTTAAACTTATTTTTTTGCTTAACAATATCTTTTAATTTGGAAAATACTCAATAACATTTTATAATTTAGAGTACTTAACAACTTTTTACAATATAGAATAGATACTTAATAACTTTTTACAATTTAAAATACAATGAATAAACTTTCTATATTTTAGAATAAACAATGGTTAATTTTTTATTTGAAAAGATTTTCATGGAAAATTTTAGTGGGGAATTTTATTCTATTTGTGTTAGAGATTTCTTGTAGTAGAAACAGATGTTTTGTCATTTAATGAAAACAAACATTTATGTTCTCGGTTTACTTACAGAAGACAGAGAGGACGGAAAATTCGATACGATTGACAGAACTTACTTTGGGGAGTTCCGGACAGTACAAGTGTGAAGTATCTACTGAGGCACCAAACTTCGCCACAACTTATCGAAAGGCAAATCTTACAGTGATTGGTAAGTCGAAAAACACACATTGTATGCAAATAAGATATAAATAATTAATTCGAAACATTTTTCATATTTTTTAAAAACAAAGAAAGGAAACTAACTCTTTGAAATAAACACACGTATATGATATTTACTCTCTATAATACACTCTCTTGTAAATACTTAAATTCTCTTTTACATCTTCTCTAAAATACATTTTCTTTAAAATGAGTTTTCTCAAAAATACATTTTCTTTAAAATACACACTGAAATAATCAAGATACAGAGAGAAGGAAAAAAAGATTTTTGAAAAAAAACCTTTTTTATACAAAGTAAGAAATGATTAATAAAAGAAAGAAGACGTGGTGATGAATAAATGGCATAATAGTAAATTAGACAAATCTTGGGTGAAATTGCTTCTAAGCGTAAGTTTAAATGAGTAGTTATTAGTTATATTTGTTGGGACAGTGGCGTACTAATTTAACCTCAATTACAATGCTCATTGTGTAAGAAGCTATGCCATGAAACATCATATTTCAAAAGCTATGCTTTCCAGAATACGCCAATATGAAAGTCCGCGTATTCTCTCTCTCAGAGCTTTGGCCGACCAAGGGTTGACCTCATCCACTTACAATCTGGCAACAGAGGTACTAGTGTAGCAGAATCCGCATGGAAGCCCCGAGCTGCTTTTATTCCTTCCTGCAAAATACGAGGACCATGAATATGTATAAGAACAATTTTCATTTGCGATAATAATACATTCCGAACAAAGTTATGTGTCCTGTTGGGAAAAAATATCCGTTCACTATCTCCACACAATTTATAAGCGTACGCTTTTACAATTTTTCCATTTAAAACATTTTTCTTAACATTCTTTATTTTTTTAAACAAAAATAACTTATTCCAATGTTTATTTATTTAATTAGCATAATAAAAGTTGTTTCACAATACCAAAAAAGATTGAAAAAAGACGTAACAAAATAGAAGAGAAAGAACGCTACAAAATAGGCACAGAAAAATGTATCCAAAAAGGGTACAAAAAATAATATTGCAAAAATGTTACAGAAATAATTAGATGGAAAAAGTGATACAGAAAATAGTGAAGAAAAAATGGTACAAAGAATGGTATTAAAAATTGTAAAAAGAAAGGTACAAAAATGGTACAAAAAATGGTACAAAAAATGGTACAAAAAATGGCACAAAAAATGATACAAAAAATGGTACAAAAAATGGTGAGGAAAAATTTTGTGAAAAAGGATTTTTTTCTAAAGGAGAGAAAAGTACGACAGGAAGTGTTATAATAAAGAATTTTTTTGAATTACGAAAAATGCTGCAAAGAAATGTTATTAGATACACATTTTTTGAAAGGGAAATATTTTTTTACAAAACGTTATTACAGAGAAAGATAAATTTAATCACTGAGCAATTCAAAAGCATCCTTCATATTTGCTTAACAATTTATTTTACTAAAGCAAACAAGAATCGCCAGATGAATAAATAAATCATTTTTTAAATAAAACACTATAGTTTTCGATGTTTACTATTTCCGAATAAATAGAATACTCGAAATAAAAGGGGATTTTGCACTTTTTTATTAATAATCATTCCTCTTGTACAGCGGGTGATCATAGATGTATTTCCTCACTCGAACTTTTAGCGAAATATATTTGCTATGAAAAAATTAATTTATAATCTCCTGAATAATAAAAGAACCTCAAACAACAACAAAACAAAAAGAAACTAAAACGTGTGATAAAAAAATAATGAAACAAAAAGGTATTAAGAAAATTAGAACAATTAAAAAAAACACAATTTGTCTTCACTTTTATATTTTTCGTTTCCTTTCCGTCTCTTCTTTTATCTTTCGCAAGTTTTACTTGAAACGCTCGATTAGCGATATTTAATAAAGAGAATTAGCATCGAGACGGTTAAATTTTCTATTTTGAAAGCAAACAGTACTGATCACGTCAACAGAGAAAATGAAGTTTCCGATGATAATTTGGTGGATGGAAAAGGAGAGAAAAATGTTCTGATTGACTTTGAGAGTAGTTAAGACAATTAACGTTGTTGATATACGCGGCGGAAACATCTGCGGAAATAATGTTTGTCTTCGCGATTCGTTCTATCTGGCACGTCACACGTTTGATTCTTCCCACTGTGGGCGTAAATCACCAGCGAATAACGAGGGTGGAAAGCACATAGGTGCTCTCAACCAGACCATCGAATTCGGGCCATGAGCGGCAACCAAATTTGTATCTGTCCATGACCGAGAGAAAAACTCAACGAGAAAAAAAGCATTTACATCATTTATCACCATTTATCATCGAGCGTACTCTTGACTCCCGTCCTATCGATTTCTACGATTGATTCTTGCAAAATTTCCTATATTCCCAAAACAAAAACCTCTTTCCAACAATCCTGATTGACCGACCAAACTTAATTTCTCTCGCTGTTGTTATTAACGTCTATTCCTCCATTTACGCGAAAATTAAAAAAGCGATGTTGATAAAGCACCCGGCACTTGTAAAAACGATTTATGGCCCAGCATCAAGTGCCGGAATTTCTGAAAAATTTACTTTTTGGTATTATTTTGTATACTGCTGTTTTATGAATGGCTTTTGTAATCGGTAGTATGAGTGTGGAAATAAAGGTGAGATACAATTCATAAATGTATTTATAATAAAATTATTGAAATTGAAATAAATGAATGAA
This sequence comes from Ganaspis sp. Gsp50, assembly GCA_011057455.1. Classification (NCBI taxonomy): domain Eukaryota; kingdom Metazoa; phylum Arthropoda; class Insecta; order Hymenoptera; family Figitidae; genus Ganaspis; species Ganaspis sp. Gsp50. The sequence continues at coordinate 380 of WNHD01006421.1, read as the reverse complement.
ATAAAAAATAAATAAACGATGTAGAAAATGAATATATTATGTAGAAAATGAATAAATTATGTAAGAAATAAATAAATGAAATTGAAAACAAAGAAATGAAATAGAGAATAAGTAAATGTAATAGAAAAAGAAGAAATGATAAAGAAAGCAAAGAAATGAAATAGAGGATAAATAAATGAAATAGAAAAACCAGAAATGAAATAGAAAATAAATCAAAGAAAAAAATAAAAAAAAATAAATAAAACTAATATTGTAAACGATACTGTGTTGTTAATAATTATGTGCGCACTAATTTTGAGTTTTTCAATTCAGTCATTTTTTTGCTTTAAATTTGAAAGTAACATTTAGAAAAATAAGTTAACTAAAACAAAATTAATAAT
>WNHD01006420.1:0-10718 GCA_011057455.1 Ganaspis sp. Gsp50 | reverse complement strand
GACTTTGCGCAATGAAGTAAGAAAACAATAGAAAGTGGGCAAAACATGTCAAATTGCAGCCTTCCCTGAGGGAAGGCATCGTTGAACACGACTGTACCTACCATGACGGCATGTACGCCTTCACCCAAGAACTTCGCCGGTGACCCGTTGCCCGCCGTCAACACGAGGAGGTGTCCTGGGGGTAGGCACAATAAACATCGGTTCCAGATTAGTGATGCATTTGAGCGAGATATAGTCTCAAAAAGTCTTAAAAAAAATATCTCGTGCAAAATACATTCAAAACAAACGAATGTAATATGTTTGTCATTTTCATTTTATGAAAGAAGAGATTCTCGTCTTGCATCACTATTCATGATGAACCTTTTTGTAGCATATTGTAAATATTAATAAATTTCAGCCACTGATGGCTATGGACATCTTGTTAGTTGGATCCAATGTACCACAAGTAAAACTAATTTGGTACGATGCTCTAACATTTGATATTAATTAACATGTATGCTGCCGGGGGTTAAGGATTCCAGCAATTAAGCCTAAATTTACGTTTTTCGACTGTTTAATGGTTAAATATATATTCTCTTCAGTAGCGGATCAAGGGGGGTCCTGACCCTCCCCCCTGAGGCCTTAAAATCGTGTGTGAAAGAGAGAGGGATAGCAGTATAATTCTATTTCTCTCTCCCATTTGTTATATCCCCTACAGATCTTGTCTGGACCCGACACAGATTCACTTAGGTTTCAAATATAACAATAACTCAACCAGTTTCTCATTGTGGACTAAAAACCTCTCATTTCATAAAATTACATCCATTATAATCCTATTCGGCAACCCCAAAAACATAAGGACCAAGTGTTTTAAAATATATTCCTATAGCTATAATTCCTGCAGAGAGAATAAAATAAGAATTTGGCCTCTTTATGACCTTTAATTGACCTTGAAAGGTGAGTACATAAAAAAGGTCAAAACGTTTTCGGACGTAAAATTTCTTGCTCTTTCTGAATCCGGAGTCAAAAAAATTAATTATTTAGAATTAAGGTATTTGACCTTGATTTGCCCTTGATGCCGACGTAATGGCGTCATACGGACACCGGGATCGTAATCAGCGACCCCAAGAACATAAAGGTCACCTAGACCCAGATCATGTCCACCTTTGTGGTCCTGTGATACTTAACATTTTTTTCCATTAATTCTTTTATTCAAGCGCATGATAAATGAGAAAATTGGATAAATTAAACATTTTTTAAAGGAAAGAATTTATCGAGCTTTCTGCTCCAAAGATAATTAATTAAATAATTTTATCAAGAAACTCAGAAAAAATCAGAGGACAGGGTGGGATACGAGCCCACTACCTTATAGGCAATAGAAATTTTTTCTGAGTTCCTTGATAAAATTATTTAATTAATTATCTTTGGAGCAGAAAGCTCGATAAATTCTTTCCTTTAAAATTAATACCCATCTTGAAGCCCGTGGCTTGATAAATTCATAATTTGATTGAAATGAACATTTTTTTTTCTTCAAACGCAATATTAATGATCAAAATAAATTAATTCAAAGAAATTAATAAAACAAAAATTCATTCATTTTTTTATTCAATCGCATGATAAATGAAAAAAATGGATAAATTAAAAAAAAATAATTTTTTTCTTTGAACGCAATATTAATGTTAAAAATGATTAAATTCAAACAAATTAATAAAAAAAAAATCTTCAGTAGATTGAAAAGGTTTTTTTCTATTCATTTGTTTATTCAAGCGCATGATAAACGAGAAAAATGGATAAATTAAAAAAAATATTTTTTTAATGAATTAATTCAAAGAAATTAATAAAGTAGATTGAAAACTTTTTTTTCGCAATATTAATGATAAAAATGAATTAATTCAAACAAATTAATAAAAAAGAATCTTCAGTAGATTGAAAACGTTTTTTTCTCTTCATTTTTTTATTCAAACGTATGATGAATGAGAAAAATGGATAAATTAAAAAAAAATATTTTTTTTCTTCAAACGCAATATTAATGATAAAAATGAATTAATTCAATGAAATTAATAGAAAAAAAAAGTTTTTAATCTACTTTAGTAAATTGAAAACACACACACACACACACACATCTGGACATTGGCCTAAAACTTCGTATTTGTGCTTTTTTGATGATGAAATTGAGTTGATTAAGACTATTTTTAGAAAATCGAATTTCGGACCGAAAACAATGCTTCCCTATGAGAAAGCAAAATTTTTCAATTTTCGTATGTCACAGTATTTTTACGTTTAAAAAATTTGCAGAAGTGATTATTTTTGTTTAAAAAATAATTGATAATTGTATATTATGTATTGACTTGTGCCAAAATTATAATTTTATGTATTTACTACAAATGATTAATTATTTATTTTTTGACTATTGTTTTCCCCACTTACAGTAACTCTTTGAATTATAATATTATATACACTTTATTCATTGTAAGATGTAATTTTATTCGTTTTTTAAATTTGAATTCTTTAACATTTTTAATTTTTATATACGTGCAATAATTTTTTTAGAAAAATTGAAATTACTACATTGTCAATTAGTAGTATTTTTCCTTGAACTGAATAATCGTTTATTTTGAAAAATATTTCTACTGGCTTATACAATAAAAGCGCCCTTCTTTTTTACATATTACCAAAATTAATTGATAATAACAATACTTTAGGCTATATTATTTACTTCAAACAATACCGAACGTAACTCACTTGCAAATTTTTTATATTGTATTAAAAAAAAATTGTTTAAAGGTATTTCTCTAAAGTAAAATATCGTGTTTTTCACACTAGAGGTTATTTTTCTGATTCTAAATATCAATATTTCTTTGGTAAATGACGAAGTAATTACTGAGTATGTACTTAACTACCCAATTAATTTTAGAAACAAAACACATTTGTAAAAAATTAATAGAAACATGGGAAATGTGTGTAAGAATGAGTGCAAAATATTTTCAATAATACTTGAATTTTCGGCCAAGATAGTAGATAACTGTAAAAAAGATCTCAAGTTACCGACTGTTGAGTTTGGATACAAAAAAGATAAAAGGAAAATTTTCACAAAAGCAAAAACATCTGGTAAATAAACAGTAATGTTAAAATTTAAATCCATTATTTAAAAAAAAAATTTAACTACAGTTGTTTAAAAGAACAAATAATTGTTTAAAAATAATGATTAAAGAACTAATACATTATCGGATTGTAAATTCAAAAATTGAAAATATGTTTTCTTCATGCATCGCAGTTAAGTGATTTTTACACTTGAAAGAAATTTTGCAAGAAATGTTGATTCATTTTTCAGGAATAATTTTATAAGAAACAGAAAAACAGTGGTTGTTGTTAAGGTAGATTTTGCACGTTTGGTAAGTCTGTTTTACCGACGTACTTAAATTTAAAATAAATGGCGGTTCTTATGTGCACGTGTTTCCGAATCGTATAAACTCTCGCACCCGAAAACGCGCCAAAACATTATCTAAAGCTCAAAACGGAAGATTTTTAAATAAATAAATTTTGTTCGGTAAGTACACTTAATAACTAAATTAATTACTTATATACACCAAATAATTAAGCTATGACAAGTAATACAGATTTTGCTATACACGTTTTACTTTATTACACAAGTTTCTTTAATTTGTTTACAAATTTCATTTTAGACTACAATTTAAATTTGCTTAGATAAATTACTAAGTTTAATGTATAAACTTTTTGTTTAATAACAACAAACAGAATTTGCCATCTATTAAATATTTCATGGCATTGAATGTTAAATGTCAATGATGCACGAATAAGTTATAAATAATGCATTTGTTTAACAAATACTTAGACAACAATTTAAGATTATTAACACTACAAGTCATGATGTAAACAAATTACGTTAAAATTCAGTTCAAGTTGTAAACAATTTTCATTTAGAGGGTAGTTTTGTTTTTTCACCTAAAATTTTTTATTTTTTAACAAATATTTTCTAATTTGTCATTTCGAATTAAAATAGCTTTCATCAAAGTCTCGATACGGTTAGAATTCTCCTTGATACAATAAAATATGTATTCAATACTGCATTATATCGACAACACAAATCAAAGGGCTCAAAAACAACAATTACTCGAGCTTCAAACAAATCTTAAAAACACTCCATTATGCGATACGCGATTGTTTTTCTCATTTTTAAAAATTATTAAATATTTGCTATAAAATCACTCACTATTTTCCAATTAACAAAAAACAAGTTCAATTCCGATATTAAAATACACTTGCGAACCGGGTTAAAAGTCAGTCTCGAATATTTGCAAATAAGGTAGAGTGAACAGGTTGTTAAAATTTACAGTTTCAGGAACTTGAAGTTGTATCTTATTTAAAAGCAGTTTTCGTTATTTAAAACAAAAAATGAATGTAGCTTACCTGGGGTAAATTTTCTGTCGAAATTGTAGTATGAATTTGAAAATGTTCTTCTTCTATTTCTGCAGGTTCATGTTTGATGGTAAGAAGTTCATCGTCGCATGTTGTAGTCATGTTCTGATTGAGTTGAGGATTTAAAGCACTTGTTTGAATTTGCGAAATAAATCGTTCCATCTTGATGTGAATTGTGTTAACACAGTTATTGTACAACACGTCTTTGTTCTAAACGCGTCCCAACATTGTCGGTACACATTCACAACAATTGCCTGCTAACGTTCAGGTAATGGACTATAGCGGACATCTTTGCACTCAGCCGCTGGTCGTGTAGTCGCTCATTCCATTTGTTCCTTCATTCGCCGGTCCCCCTCCTGTTCCTTTTTCTATAGTCCCGGGACAGGAACGTACTCGTCTTTCAGCTGCGCAAATTTTTTACCTTATTTTTGGGTTTTAAAACTTTTAGAATATATGTACATTTTCGACATTTTTTAATAAGTTTGAAATAGTTGTATAAACTACAAGTCTACAGGGGTCTTAGCTAGATATTTTGCTGCTTTGAGACGAAACTAACGACCAGGTTATCAAAGCATCATTTCATTTATACTTTGGGAGACGCGTCCTCAAACATTTTCTCGATGTTTTACCATTTGCAGTAACACGAGATGAACGTTTGTGATTTGGAGATTAGATTTTTGTATAATGTTCAGCCTAGACTAGGTTAAGAATTTAGCCATCTAAAACAGTTGTGATAATTTCTGAACGGGATTAAGAGGATTTATGATTGAAAAAGCATGCTTTCTAGCCTTACTGAAATAAGCCCAATGTAGAAATTTATTGATACATTATAAGATGTTCGTAACTAGTTCATTTTTTGGAGCAAACTTAGATAGAAAACAATGTCCTATACAAAAGTTGTCAAAAAATATCAGATTTTCAAGACAAAATGTCGTTTCTAGTCACAATTCACTGACAGTGAGAAACAGCCAGTTGGGGTCATTTAATCATTCTGTAAAAGTTTAACATGAGATTTTCACTGGTGATCAGAATTTCATTACAATTTAATTAATTATATTCAGTTAATGACCAAAAAATAGATTAATTCAGTGAAAAGTGAGTGATCGAATGAACGATTTCTTGCTGATTCATCATCGCGGTGCGACATTTTGGAAGTCTTGAAACAATGGAGGTTTCGTGTAGGGGAGATACAAGTTGCGCTGTAGCATTCTGCGTGTTGCTTGCAACACCCCGCAATTCCCTAACCTAGTGACGTCATGCAGACTTCACAGTGGGAAACGAAAGTGAAAACATTAAAATAGAGACTTGAAATAACGGGTTTTAATTTTTTCTTTTTTTATAATTTAGTTAATTTCAATAAAGTGTTTTGTTCTGCCAATTTAAGGCCCGTTGTTTGTTACATAACAGCAAACTGAAAAAATTATTTCCTTAAATTGTACAGAACTGTTGCGGAGCAGCAGATATAGACATCTTCTGAACAGAGTTCTGTAAAAAGTGGCGAATATTGCAGGATAAACTCATGAAAGTTCAGTATAAAGAATTGAATTTTCATGAGTTTATCCTGCAGTATTCACTACTTTTTACAGAATTCTGTTCAGTAGATGTCTATATCCGCTGCTCCGCAACAGTTCTGTAAAATTTAAGAAAATAATTTTTTCAGTGCACATGCGCAGTTTACATATCTTAGAAATTTATCAAATCTGGTTCACCTACGATAATTTACGTTTGTGACTTTGGTTGCTGATTTTCCAACTGTCATGTATCATAAAGTATACATATATGTAGAGCGAAACAATATATCACAGCCTGTGGGAATTAGATCTGCAGTTGTAGTACACTTGAGTATGTGCAGAAGCATCGATGATCAGCTGTATAACCTCTACTTGTATACTTTATTCAATGCAAAGTACGTTCGACATGTGCAAAATTTACAAAATAGCTAATTTATAATAAATTAGCTTAATAAGCAACAACTTGAGGTAACATCATCAAAAAAGAGGTGTCATATTATTCCTCCCAACCAGGGGTTTTATCATGTCAGTTTGATGTACAGTAAAACAAAGTGACGATTTTCAGCTTTAACTGAAGAGCGGTTGTATCAGTCCCACGTTTGTGATGCTAATAAGACTCTTGAGCAGAAATCACTGCTGAATCAAAAGTTTTTCTGCTGATAAGATAATAGCAAACTTTCGAAATTAACGAAGTATGGGTATAATTAAAGAACAGGTGAAAGTTCTGTTAGTGAAACAAATACTACAAGTTTAACATAAAATGCACAGGAACAACTACAATGCAGACAATTCTTTTGTGTGGAGTGTGAGTCTAATGAATAACAGTAAATTAATGTTTTAGTGTTAGTTTCTTATTAGAGGAAAAATTAGTTTTGCTAAATAAGCGATTGTAGTAAGTCGATTTACTTGTATAACGTATGATTTACAAAAATAGAAAAGATTACCGTTGCTGAGAATTCTCCACGTCACCAATTCAGAGTAACTTGATAGCGAGAAGGCAGCAGACGTTGAGACTCAAGTACTGGACTATGGTTCTGAAAATTTGAACTACAGCACTGAGTGGATCGTTTTACGTTGGAGCTCCGGAGGGGATCCGAGTTGGACGAGTCCACATTGTTCGTGTCCCTGCTTGGGATGGATGAGAGAGCGTTAGTGGAAATTTCCCAAGTCACCTAAAGCAATGGTCATGCGCTCAGTCTCAAAGAATCGGTCTGCAGTCCAAGCATCGAATGTCCGCTTGAGGCTCGAATATAGGCTGCGGTATATGCTATAAACCAAGAAGACTTCTTGATGCAAACATTTCTTGAAAGAGCATAACATAGCTCTTAATAATAATTGACGAAACCCACAATTTTCTGAATTGTTAAACCTCTGCGAGTCCTTTTCATAAAAGAAAACAAAGACCTAAGGTTTTAATTGGTAATCATGAAAATTAAAATGTTTGGACTCATTTATTGCATTTTAGAAAGCTTTGCTTGTTTTTGGAACAACTATATAGACATTTAATTGCATAGTGTGAAACCAAATAGAAATCCTGTTATTTTATTTAAAGAGACGAATACTTCAAGGTTTGTATGAGTAATTGAGTAAAGCTGTGCTACAAATATAAATCCATACTGGTATTTTGCAAGTGTTCTTTTAGAACCCATCAGCTTGAGGGGCATATTAAAAATGCTCAGAGTTGAAGCTGGCGAGTCCCTTAGTATGTGCGCCATTGTCCATGCCTCGGTTCGGAGACCTCCCGCCTTACGTTCCCTTCCCTCTCGCCCTCCAAGATAAACACTGAGATAACTGTCGATCGAATTACTCTCGATAGGGGTTACGGTGTATTTAAAATATTAATACTGGCATTGATTATGCATAACATAATCTACCGGAAACATATGATCATTAGATAGGCACTAAAATGCGCATGCGCAATGCCACTGCATGGTGCAAAGGACTTGCGCAAAGACGAGTGCGCATTCAGGTTGTCGACTGGTTCGAGCATTAGTCATCTAAACTTTCGTTAACTTTCACTAAATTTTATTGAACTTGCGTACCCCGTGTAGAAATTTGTCGTAGAAGTCCTGGTAATTAGACTACAGCCAGGTAGTTTTTGCCATAGAAACTTATTCTCAAGTAACTATTTTGGACCCGTAAAGTTTGTGAAGCGTTTTCATACAGTTTTCCCTTTATTTACTTTGATATGAAAACTTTCTAGAGTTTAGCCTGCTACTGTCTAGGATACTGACTTGCAACTTTAGTTTATGTTCGTAAAAAACAGCTGTCTAGCATTTAGCTTGCTACTGTCTAGGACAGTAACTTGAAAAATTAGTACAAGTTTCGTAAAGTAGGTGTCACTAAATCTGCTACAGTGACAGCTGACCAGCTAGCAGACGCTTTCAATCCTTGTAATTGTGATGACGTGTTTTTGATACATTTCATATTTTATATATTATTGTTATTTTTTGTGAAAATAAAATTGTAGTTTATGAAATAAGAAGCATTTACTTTATTGTGTTAGGACGCAGTGCAGTAGTTTAAAAAAGGTATGTATATATGCGGGACTTTATGGTAGGTAAATATAAGAACAGAACATTCCATAGTGACTTTGTTTTTATAATTAGCAAACTTTATAATGAATTAGGAAATTCAATAATTATAAAAGAACATTTTGTATTGTTTATTATATTTATAAGTAACCTGTACCATCAGCATACATGTATATAATTGCATTATTGTAAATAAATACATTTTTCTAACCTCAAAACATACAAACAAAAATCTTAAGTTAAAGTTGTTTTACAATTAAATTAATTTATTGTTGTGTCAAACAAAAGTAATATGACATTAATATCTTGAAAAATAATAATTTATTAGAATTTAATTATTGAATTAAAATAATTTTTTATTTAAATCTTTCAATTTATTATAATTCAGGTGATTTTCTGTTACAGGATCGATGTGAAAATGATTATTCAGAGGAAGACCTGTTTTGACCCCAAAATTTCGATTACAAATTATCAACATATTTTATTTTAAATAAACAAAAGATAGAAAATTTTTAAAATATCTATTTATTATTCACGCCTATTCAATATTCATGTAGAATAAAAAGCGATACATATTAATATTATGGAACTGCTTAGAAACGTTTAATTTTGCTAGAAAGGGACTAGATGACAGGCATGGCTAAAATCTAGCTAGTCCTAGCGTCATATACCACACTCAATTATGTCTACTTTGCCCATCAAGTTTCTTGACAGAATCTAGCTCAACTAGACAGTTTCTCATACACTTCCACGATAAATTTCTACACTGGACTATACAGTCTTCCATCCATTCTACGGTTATTGAAAATTTAGTTGACATAATATTTCAAAGTTTAGATGACTTAATAAATACTCAATAAATTTTAACACCTATTCATTAACAGTTCGGCATTAAATGGAAAACTAGTGTTCATGTACTGAGTTTTAAAAATTCTGACTCGCTTCTCAGTATTTGAATGATGTTTTTGAGTTATTAAATAACTTCAATCAAAATTCAACGGAAAATGTGCCCTATCCAAAAGTGTAAATATGACTATTCAATGAAAGCTTCAACAACTTTTTTTTCCGTGCACGTATTTTTGCTACAGAATCGATTCAATTTGTGTCAAATGGAAATCTAATTACATCTATAAGATTACATATGTGAAAGGATATGATCATTTGTTCTCAATGGGATACATTTTCTGAGTGTTAAAGCTTCACGTAAATGGGAATTAAACAAGTTATAAAACTAAAAGTTAACTACTACTCTCTTAATCTAAATCAGTCAAATTTGACTGCTGAAATAGCCAGAAGTCGGTTACTGAATCAATTAATGAAGATTTCACTGCAAAATAGTCATATTCCACTGCTTTTTACTCAAATTTTCACTGATTGAATCAGCTAATCTGTAAAAAGATGTCGAAAAATTTAAGATGTTTATAGAAATCCAAGACGCTTTGAATATTGAACCTCTTTTGCAAATGGGTTTGTCGCTACAACTATAATCGGTGATTCAATAATTATCGATGTATGAAATCGATACTTCCACCACGAAACTTTGGTTAACCGAAAATTTTTCAAAAATAACCCAACTATTTGAAAATACCACCATTTCTTGAGAATCGATTATAAATATTGACATGTTTCAAAATCGTTTATCTACTTTGACGTTTATAAACATCTTAAATGAAGACACTTACATAAGACGGCAATAAACGTCTTAAAAATTACCACCTAACCGTCTCAAATCAAGACACCTGTTTTTGCAGTTAAGTGTAGAAGTTGAAATACGTGTGTTAAATTGATTTCTCTCCGCGCTAAGTCTATTTATTATGGAATTCCTCAAGTACTCAGTTCTAGTTTTAGCGGTAACTCAAACATTAGGGTAAGTCCGGGGGAGATGGCCATGGTTTTTTTAAACGATTGTAAAAACTAAATAAAAGCGACTGTTGTCTAAAATTTTATTGGTAATTAAACATTGAACACTTTACTTTGAAATAACGATAATTAAAATAAAATTTTTCTATAGCAGCAATCTTAAAATTTACGTTCTCTAAAAAATGCATTTGGCCATCTCTCCCAGAATGGCTGGGAGAGATGGCCAATGGGTGCGAGAGAGATAGCCGATGCATAATTATCTTTTGTTTTTAACTTAGGTTTATTTTTAAATCCTTTGCATTAATTTTCTTTTCGTTTGACTTCATTCTGAACACTTGTCATTGAATTAAGTGCAGTTTTCATGTAGCCAAATTAGTAAACATTGCACTGAATCTAA
>WNHD01006418.1:623-19493 GCA_011057455.1 Ganaspis sp. Gsp50 | reverse complement strand
TAGCAGTCAAAATTATCTCAGAGTCAAAATTATTTTCAAAGGAGTCAAAATTATTTCCAAAAGAGTCAAAATTATGTCAAGAATATTCAGAATTATCTCAAAAGTATTCAAAATTATCTCAAAGAGTCAAAATTATTTCTAAAGAGTCAAAATTATTTCCAAAAGAATCAAAATTATTTCAAAAATAGTCAGAATTATCTCAAAAGTAGTTAAAATTAATTCAAAAGTAGTCAAAATTATCTCAGAGTCAAAATTATTTTCAAAGGAGTCAAAATTATTTCCAAAAGAGTCAAAATTATTTCCAAAAGAGTCAAAATTATGTCAAGAATATTCAGAATTGTCTCAAAAGTATTCAAAATTATCTCAAAGAGTCAAAATTATTTCTAAAGAGTCAAAATTATTTCAAGAATAGTCAAAATTATCTCAAAAGTAGTCAAAATTATGTCAAGAATATTCAGAATTAACTCAAAAGTATTCAAAATTATCTCAAAGAGTCAAAATTATTTCCAAAGAGTCAAAATTATTTCCAAAAGAGACAAAACTGTTTCAAAAATAGTCAGAATTATCTCAAACGTCGTCAAAGTTATTTCAGAAATTTATTTCAGAAATAGTGAAAATTATCTCAGAGTCAAAATTAATTTAGAGTCAAAATTGTTTCAAAAATAGTCAGAATTATCTCAAATGTAGTCAAAATTATTTCAAAAATAGTTAAAATTATTTCAAAAATAGTTAACATTATTTCAAAAATATTGAAAATTATCTCAAAAAGAATCAAAATTATTTAAAATTGTTTCTAAACAATGATATTGATAATTTCATCAAATACCAGTAATAATTAGATTTTTTGTGAATTAATTAATTTGGCAAACTAGATTTGAATGAATTTGGTATCAAATTATCAGATTTTTTAAATCTTAACGGCAATTTTGGTTTGATTTTTACTGATTACATTTTTATCTAATGACTTTTTTTAATTTTATATTTTATATTCTATAGTTCTGCAGATTCTGTATTAGATTAGATAAATAATAAAAGAGTAATTACTTGAATAGGTGTCACGCAAGTGTAGATACAGTTTTGATGAACAACCTGCAAATTACGAAGCAAATTTGCAGGTCCATAAGCCCATCCGATTTTCCATCCTGTAACACTGAAGGTTTTTCCTGCTGATCCAATTGTGATTGTCCGATCGTACATTCCCGGTAGAGTTGCTGAAAGTTAAAAGCAAATTGTAAATTATTAATTGATTAAATGAATAATAAATTTATTAAATAATGGCTTAATTAAATGAATAATCGTGTAATTAAATAAATAACGATTCAGTGAAATAAAGAATCAAGTAATTAAATAAATAATAATTCAGTGAAATGAACGTGTAATTAAATAAATAACGATTCAGTGAAATAAAGAATCAAGTAATTAAATAAATAATAATTCAGTGAAATGAAGAATCAAGTAATTAAATAAATAACGATTCAGTGAAATAAAGAATCAAGTAATTAAATAAATAATAATTCAGTTAAATGAAGAATCAAGTAATTAAATAAATAACGATTCAGTGAAATGACGTGTAATTAAATAAATAACGATTCAGTGAAATAAAGAATCAAGTAATTAAATAAATAATAATTCAGTGAAATGAAGAATCAAGTAATTAAATAAATAATGATTCTGAGAAATGAAGAATAAAGTAATTTAATAAATAACGATTCAGTGAAATGAAGAATCAAGTAATTAAATAATTAATTTATTAATGAAACTATTATTAATCTGAAATAAGAATAATTAATTTATACAAAACAAATAAATATTCAATACCAATTCGAATATGCTGATGGGGTTCGTAAACAATCCATTCATAAACTTCATCCGAAACAACAAGTGTATTCCACTTTTTTGCTAAATCTGCAATGAACTGCAATTCATCGAGGGTGAAAACTTTTCCAAGAGGATTGTGAGGCGTGTTAATAATAATCCCTTTCGTTTTCTCATTGAAAAGACATTCCATTTCTTGTTTATCAAAGACCCAGTCTGATGAACTTATTGTCCCACAAGTCTTTTTCTGTTGAATAAAAACGTTATTAAAGTGAACAAATTAAATTTAATTTAATTAATTAAAGATTCCTATTTTTAAGAGTAAAAAAATTGTCCCACTCGTCTTTTTCTGTTGGGTAAAATCGAAAAATAAAGTATTAATTAATTAATTATTGATTAATAAAACGAAAAATAATTAATTAAAGATTTCTATTTTGAAGAGTAAAAAAAATGAAATTAGAAAATTTCTTTAGAAATTTCAAAAGCCCCTTCTCTTTTTTTACGTTTGAGGATAACTTACAGGTTTAAGAGCTATGAAACGAGGAACTCCACCTGCTGTTCTAACCATAGGAACATAGCAATCAAAAAATGGCTCGATGATTATCCATTCATCTCCAGGATTCGTGTGACCCATTATTGTTACATATAATGCTTCATAGGCTCCAGACGTGACTAGAATTTCATTATTGGCATTCAAATCACGTCCTAAAATTTTCGAATACAATTTCGAAAGGGCATTTACTAAACGAGGATGACCCTGAAATGATGGAATGTTTGCGTTGAATTAAAAAAAATAAATTTAATTTAATAGAATTAAATTCATTGTATAAAGTAAAAAATAAAATAGTGAATTAAAGAAAATAAATTTAATTTAATAGAATTAAATTCATTGTATAAAGTAAAAAATAAAATAAATTCAATTGATAAGATCTGGAGAAAATAAAAGAATGATTGTTTTAAAAGATGTTTTGAGTGTTGATCATGACAAAATAATGAAAACAATAATTATAAAAAAACCTGCGAATATTAAGAAATTAAAACTTACAAATCCTCTAGTGTACTGATTTAATAAAGGATTGTCTCCAGTCGTTACTGCAGCTAATGCTTTTGTGACATTTTCAGGAGCAAAAAAATCAGGAAATCCTTGTCCAAGATTCAGTGGTTTGTGCTGCATTGCCAACTGAATGTATTCGACCCTGAAAAATGTTTTATTAAATCAAAAATTTGCCAATTTTATACTATTTTTTAACGTAAATTTTGACTGAGTTGTTTCGAAAAAAGAAATAATAATAATAATCAAATTAAATAATTTTTGTTTAGATGATCACAAATTTAATACAATTATTAAGTGCACCTAATTTTGTTTATTTATTTTGTATTTATTTTTATTCTTTATTTATTTTGTATTTGTATTTTTTATTTATTTTTATTTGTTTATTTATTTGTTTATTTATTTTTATTTATTTTTTTATTTACTTTTATTTATTTTTTTATTTATTTTTTTATTTATTTTTATTTATTTATTTATTTCAATATGTCAATAATATTTATTATTATTTATTTTTTAAAAATTAAAACTTACCAAACGGATTTGTCATTTCCTACGAATTTCTGTGGCAAATCGAATTTCATATCCATTGTAGAATAAAGTACTCTTTCTGTTGATGGAATTAACGAATAAACACCTGTCACGAGTCTCAAAAAAGAAAGCCTCGACAATATCTGTAAGAAAAGAAATTAATTTTAAATTTTTATTAAAATAATTAATCAATATCATTAACTGAAAATGTTTAGAAGAAGTTGAATCTTTAGAAGTTAAATTTTTCCTTGTAATAAATCTAAACATTGTTGAATAACTTAATAAAAGAATAAATATTTTGAATAAATATTTATTTATTAATATTCATGTAGTAGAAATAAATAAATTAAATTTATAATATGAGATGGAAAAATTGAAATATTGCACTCTTCTCGTTGATTTATAAATTAAATTTATGAATAGTAAATAATAAATTACCTAATAATAAATAATATATTACTATATATTATTTATTATATTATATTATATATTATATTATATATTATATTATATATATTATATATATTAAATTTATTATATTATTTATTAATATATTACTATATATTATTTATTAGTATATACTGTATAATAATAAATGACATTTTTGTATAATACACATTTATGTGAATTTAATAACAATCATTATTTTATTCATTACTGTATAGTTTCGATGTATTAATTATTCCGTTAGAGTAAACAAAAAATATTAAAAGGAAAGAAAATACAAAATAAATAACAAAAATAGTGTACAATTGAAAGTAATTGGATTAGATAAATATAAAATTAGTAATTGTGGTCATTCAAATTTAAAATAAAATAAAAATAAAAAATTTGTATAAAATTGGAAATTTAAAAAAGTATGCGTCAAAAAAATATAATGGATCAGAAAAATATAGGTTATGAAAGTGATCTTAGCGTTAAAATTATACAAATATATATATAGTTAGTATGTTCACAATTAATATACTTTTCTACATTAAGACAAAAAAATACTAAATAATAAATTACTTGAAATAAAATTATGTTACTTTGAGTCTTGAAAATCAATTATATGGAACGCAACTCTGAGTTAGCATTATAATTCTGAGTTTTAAATAGGAATCATATAATTCTAATATTGAACTAGCTTCATATTAAACTGAATTTTGGGTTAGAATTTTATAACTTTGACAATTGAATAAACATTTTATCAACGGGAGCCGTCGAATTAATAACTGGAAAATAATAAAAATTTAATTTCACTATTATAATTATTATTATTATTATTATTATTATTATTATTATTATTATTATTATTATTATTATTATTACTATTACTATTTAACTTACGTTCAACATTTTATTTCAAAGAGCTTAATGCAATAATATACGACACGCACTGACAACAGACAAGATTCAACTAAGAAATGCAAATAAATTTTTATAATTTATATTTAATTTATATTTAATTTATTTTTTTTTAATTTATATTTAATTTATATTTAATTTCTACTTATAATTCTTTGTCCCTTTATCAAGTAAATACAAATAATTTATCCAGAAATTAATTTTGCTCCCTCGTAGAAGAAGTTGTTTCTTACTTTAACGTGTTCTGCTTCGTTAATGTGAACATTACCTAGGTAAAGTTAAGATTTTTCAGATTACCTTAATTTTGTAGGTATTGTTCAGATTAACTAGGTAATGTGCACATTAACGAATTTCCCACTTTAACGATATCATATATACTCAAGCGCTGATAACAAAAAGTATATACTGATAACACGGTAGAATACACGCAATTATTACAAAACTATTTTAAAAACAAATTAAAATACCATTTTCGTAGATTTTTTTTTCCTTTTGAAAAAGTAGTTCACTGTACAATGACGATCAATGCTCCGAAATGATAAATATTCTATTTATAAATCTACATAATTATTGAGAAAGACATGATTTGAAAGTTTACACAAGAGACATATCTGGAAATTGCAACTTACATAATTCCAATTAATTTATTCCTGATTTTTTTACATCTATAAAGTGGCGGGAAAGATGATGCTTTTTAATTCTTCTTCACCTTAAATTTCAATAAATCAAATAATAATTATTGTATTTTGAATAGTTATTAATTTTATGAATTTTTAATATGA
Source organism: Ganaspis sp. Gsp50 (assembly GCA_011057455.1). NCBI lineage: Eukaryota > Metazoa > Arthropoda > Insecta > Hymenoptera > Figitidae > Ganaspis > Ganaspis sp. Gsp50. Next base: position 13,970 of record WNHD01006418.1, on the reverse strand, counting down.
ACACATTTGAAACGAAAACTTACTATTCAAGGACCAGATGTTTGAACTTATTTGACTTAAAAATGACAGAAATCAGCTGACGTTAGAATACGTCAACAACTTCTTGTGTTTAACGTATTTATGAAACACGATTGGTTGGTTCTATCAGAAATACGACCTTACTATTAGAAACTATTTTGCTGTTAGAACCACTGAACTGTACAATTAAAACTGCCATAACAACTTTTTAAAATAAATTTTAGCTTTAAATGAAATTTTAGTTTTAAAAGAAATTTTAATTTTAAAATAAATTTTAGCTTTAAAATAAATTTTAGCTTTAAAAGAAAAAATTTATTTTTCAAAGAAATTTTAGCTTTAAAATAAATTTTAGCTTTAAAAGAAAAAATTTATTTTTAAAAGAAATTTTAGCTTTAAAAGAAATTTTAGCTTCAAAATAAATTTTAGCTTTAAAAGAAATTTTAGTTTTAAAAGAAATTTTAGTTTTAAATAGAAATATAATAAACTACTAAATATAATAAAATATTTAACGCCCGAGCTGCAAAATCATTGTTTCACTAATTCAATGACGTATTTATTACAAAACATAATTTTTATTAAATGCTCTTAAATTTTAATTACAAGACAAATTTTTCTAGAAAAATAAAAACGTTCATGACAAAATAATTTTTCGAAATAATAAACTTCAGATCTTTGAATTAGAAATTTTACCGCCACTGAATAACACAAATCTTCATTCATTAAATTTGTAACACATAAATTTAGAAAACTCATTAAAGTCTACATCACAAAAGTCTTCTTCGTCCAAGAAGCTGGCGAAAGAATTAGAATTTGTAGTAGCCGCATTCATTAAATTTGTAACACATGAACAATAAATTAAGGAAACTCATTAAAATCTACATCACAAAAGTCTTCTTCGTCCAAAAGACTGGCGAAATAACTATTATTTGCACTTGCTGCATTTTTTGCATCTTCAGGTTTTGTGTTTTTATCTGGCGATAAGAACGAATCGAGTTTCATTTGCTTCGTACTGCTGCCAGCAACTGGAGATTGAAAATTGTGGGGCTTTAAATTTGGCCCTTTAACGGTATCTGCAGAAAAATCGTCCTTTATAAACTCATCCATTAGTTTTTGATCACTGTCGATTGCAATCTGATCCGAAACACTATTGTCCTCTATTGCAAATTCCTGCTCCAGACCGACTTTATTTAAAACTTTTAGTTTCTCTTGAAGATCTGGCCACAGGGAATCATCTATTGTTTTTCTCGCAATTAAGTACTGAATTATTACCCCTTGGTCTTGTCCAATTCGATGAGTTCTGTCTTCAGCTTGACACAGTATCTGCAAATAATTATTTAGTATTATTTTTTATTTGTTTACAGTCAACTCTATGAATAGGGCCAATTTGTGCAAATCTGCAGCACTATTCATAGAGTTGACTGTACTTTATTTTCGTGAATCTTTCAATCGCGAGGACTGCTTTTTTATTTATAGCAAAGAACTCGATGAAGTTTTAAGAAAACATGAGTTCTAAATGAGCCCTAAATAAGTTCTAAATGAGCCTTAAAGAAGTCCTAAATGAGCGCTAAAGTAGTCCTAAATGAGCGCTAAAGTAGTCCTAAATGAGCCTCTAAAGAAGTCCTAAATGAGCCCTAAATAAGTCCTAAAGGAGCCCTAAATAAATCCTAAATGAGCCCTAAAGTAGTCCTAAATGTATCTTTCTAAATAAAAGAAAGATATAGTTTATTTAAAACAATTTTAAAAGCAATGCTTACTCCAGGATTCCATGTTAGTTCTGCAAACACGACAAGCTTTGCTGCTGTTAAAGTAATTCCAGCATTTGCAGCAGCTATCGATAAAACAGCAACTAAAATTTCCTTCTCAGTCTGGAAGCTATCCACAAAATATTTTCTTTGCTCTGGATTTGTTTTTCCATCAATTCGAATAAACCTGAAAAAAATAAATTGAATTATTTGCAAAATGCAAAGCTTTTAATAATCTCAGAATGACGATAATAATTATTATAATAATTATTATAATTATTATAATAAATAAAATAAAATAAAAAAAATAATAATCTCAGAATAATAAAGGAATAAACTAATTATTAAAATCATAATTATAAAAATTATCGAGTAATTTACTCACTTGATTTTTTTTTTGTTGAGAATATCACAAATAGCATCCAAAACATTTTGATGATGAGCGTATACCAAAAATTTCTCTCCCTTTTCAAGTAAATCGGAAACGTAGTTGCTGAAAAAATCAGAGCAAAAATATGTAAATGTAGAAATTATTAGAGAAAATTAATAAAATAAGAAAAGAAAAAAGATGAAAATTAAAAATTAGAGAGAAAGAATTACCAAACTGCTTTTTGCTTAGCAAAACTCGATTCACTGTAATACTGCAACTTTGCACTATTTTTTTCAGCTGCTGATAGAGTCTTTTTTTGCAATTTCATTGCCATCTCTTCCATTTCTTTAGTGCCGGCGTTTATCAGATTTTGATCCAGCATAATAACTTGTCTAAAAAAAACCACTTTCTTATTTATTTATGACACTTTTATTTATACCACATTCACTTAGTTTGTTTAAAAAACAAAATATTAAACAAAATATTTTCATTCTTTGGCATTTTACTTTTTATTATTTTGTATTATTTATTTTTGTATTTTTTTTATATGTTTAAACATATTTATTATTATTTATTGTTATTTATTATTGTTATTTATCATTGTTATTTATTTTTTATTATTTATTTTTAAACTAAAACTATGCCCTATGTGAGAATAAATAAATACTATTTTTTATTATTGTCTGATTTAAAATATAAAAGTGAAATGTATATAATAAAATGGAAAATAAACTTTTAGAAATATTGAAAAATGTTAAATCATATTAAAAAAATATACAAACCTAAATTTTGCCGGAAGTTCATGGAGCACTTCTGCTTTTATTCTCCTAATCAAGCAAAAAGCCTTCAAAAGTAAATCCAATTCAATTAAATTGGAAGATCCGCTGCAATCCAATCCAAACGTACCTTGTATCCCGGCGCAATAGCGAATTCCAAATTCTGAGTAACTGAAAACAATTATATAAAAATAGTCAATTTTCTTAAAATCTTTCTTTTCAGTCTTTTTTATCTTTTTAATCTTAAAATTTTCTTAAATCTTAATTTCTTCTTACATGTTTTAATTTATTTCTTCTATTTTTATTTCTATTTTTATTTTTATTTCTATTTTTATTTCTATTTTTATTTCTATTTTTATTTTTATTTCTATTTTTATTTCTATTTTTATTTCTATTATTTTTAAACTATTAATATTTTTTTATTCTATCTTTTAATTCTAAAATAAAAAAAATTCTATATTCACCTCATAAAATTTGGAGATATTAAACTTATTTGCGAAAAGAGCTCAACTGGTCGCGATAAAGCTGGTGTTCCACTCAAAAGAATTACGTGATTTGCTTGAGCTGATATTTCATTAGCAGCACTAAATCTCACAGTTTTCTTATTTTTCAAGAAATGCGATTCATCCTGTATTAAAAGAAAAAACAATTTCAAGATTAATATTATAATACAATTATAAATATTAATATTTATATTTTTTATTAATGTTTTGCATCCAAGGGCAAGTGTTTCGAAACATCTTTGCAGAAAAAATATTTATGTAAAATAATATTTAATAATTTAATACAAAATAATATTTTGTATACATTTCTGGATTATTTTATGATTTTAAAGTAAATTGAAAATTATTCTTACTTACAAAAATCACAAATCCGAAGCTTTGTCTCGAGAAAATATCACGACATCGAGATAATAAATCGTAGGAGACTATGGTTACTTTATCGAACTCAAAACCCTTTTCATTTTTAGTGTAGTGACGCACACAACTCATAGGAATCGAAGGCAGGTACTTGTAAATTGCATCCGACCATTGATATCTGAAAATCAGATTATGAATCATTTTGGTGCAAATTTTTGATTCAATTAGAATTACTAGTTAGGTTCGCTCAAAAATGCTATTTTAGATCCGATTGAAAATTCTATTTCAGATTTAATATTCTATTTCAGATTCAAAATTCCATTTCAGATTCAAAATTCTATTTCAGATTCAAAATTCTATTTCAGATTCAAAATTCTATTTCAGATTAAAAATTCTATTTCAGATTCAATTAAAATTCTGTTTTAAATTCAGTTAAAAATGTTATTCAATAAATTCAAAAGTTATATTAAGTTAATTTAGATGTATTAAGATTCATTTACTTATTGTAAATAAAAAATTATCTTACCTAACCGACGAAGGGGTAACAATCAATAATGGCCAATCATCTTTGAAATAGTCAGCAATTCCTAGTGCTTGAATTGTTTTTCCTAGACCCATGTCGTCTGCAATCATACAGCGACCTTTCTTGGAAATTCCAAATCTGTAGACAAAAGAATAGTTATGAAAATAAATTCTAATCAATAATAAATTCAAATGCAAAAAATATTTAAATTGAATTTACCGAATTCCGTCTTGTTGGAAAGGATATAAATTTGCCCGTAAAGTTTCTTCAATTGGCGACAAATCTATTAAATTTTCTTCCTTTGCGTTTAGTAATTTTCCAAAAACCTACAAAAGGGATATTTGTAACATTTAATGGAATCATGAACACCATAATATTTTCAACTAAACATTTTTCGTGTACTTACCTGCTTAGTAAATTTTGGCAAGCCTGTTATTGTGCAATTGTTACATTTCATTAGTTTTTCTAGTAACTGATTGTAATCTTTGAGATGAAAGTGCCATAATCTTCTTTGTGAATCTAAAAAACCAAGTACTTTTGTCATATTTTCAGTATCTAAAGATTTTTTATTAATATTGTAATCGTTGTTAAACTTAATATGTAAATGATAATAAATATCAATGTGTAAGTAACAAATATCAGTATGTAAATAATAAATAACTAAATAATAATAATAATTATCCATGTGTAAATATAATATCCAACTAAAATAATAATTATCTATATGTAAACATCAATCTGAAAATAATAATTAATATCTAAATAATAAATATCAATAAATCATACAATACATACCGTAAGATTTGGAAGGTATGGTTTTAAAAATATCAACAACAGGTGCATGATATTTTGAAACTTCAACTGCAAATCTATTATTCTGAATCATAACACAATTCCCAGTTATTGATTCAGATTTATTATTGCTGTAAAATTTATTACTTTTTATAGGATCATAGCGATTTTGAGTCTGTCTTTGCTTAAAAACTCCACTTTTATTTTTTTGCCATTGCGAATTCTTCTGCCAATTTGTTGTTGTGGATTTATTTTGATGAAAGCCATTGTTTGCATTTATTATTTACAACATTATTTGCAATATTATTTACAACATTATTTGCTGGTGGAACTTGTACAGACGTGCTTTTCGAGTTTTGTGTTTTTTTTTGTCTTAAGGCCACAGCCGATAATCTCTTTTTCTCAATCTCATCGATAGAATACATTCTGTAATCATTTACTTTTATTAATTCGAGATATTCTTCTTTAGAAAGCTATGTAGTGAACACGAAGTAATAATGTGAAGAAATAATTATTTCGAAATGTAAGTATATACTAAGAACAAACTTTCAATGTAAGTATTAATAAATGACGATCAAATCTCTCATCCTACTGAACAAACTATTCTCTAAAACATGTCTAAACTTGTATTTGATTGTAAACCGTGAAGTTATAATTTATAAATCATTGTTATAAACATATGCGCACAATATTACATCACATGATACTAGGTTATGTTGACATTTTTCAATATACATTAATATTTACTAGCCTGTTTTTTTTTAATTAATTTATATTAATCATCGTATGCAATGAAATGTTTATCACTACGTAAGAAAACACGAGAATTTTAACTGAAAGTAACTCTTAATAATTTTGTTTATAATCATTTCATTGAACAACGGTTAAGGCGCGTTCAGACCTCGGCTGCCTGCCTCCAGGTTACCTTTTTGGTTTGGTTTATTGGCCTGAGGTAATTAACCAAGAGCCAGTAGGACCAGGTTACCTTGGTAACGTGTGAGAGTGAGGAAGAAATTCAAAGTTTCTTTCTCCCTCACTCTCACACGTTACCATGGTAACCTGGAGGCAGGCAGTCAAGGTCTGAACGCGCCTTTACACCTTATTAAAGCACTTAATGTAAAAGTTCTGCGCATCGGTCTGCGCAACGAACATATGATTTTGGTCACGTGACAAACGTCAAAAATATCAAACTTCATTCCTTTTACAGGGATTTTTTTGGATTTGGAAGTTCTAAAATTTTTAAAACTCAGAATAAAAAGTATTGTATGAGATCTTATTGATTTCTCCAATAACGTGGAATGTACAATTATTAGTAATACAGTGAATGGGTTTGTTTACAAATAACATTTCATTTTGAATAGTTTTGAGGTTAGAACTACACTACGAATAGTTTTTCCATGCTAATTTGTGGTTTTACAACACTCTTGTTCGTTTTTCTTTAATATTTAATGTTCATTTACTTAATTCAAAGTGATATTTATGTGATATTATAATTTTTGTTACAATTATTATTTTAATTTAATTTTCCTTTAATCATTTTGATTCATTATTTTTTATTATTTTTTATTATATTATTTATTTTATTATTATTATTATTATTATTATTCATTATTCTTAATCTAATTCTTATAAAAACGTGTTGTTTTTTTTACAGATAGGATTCTATTTGCAAAAAACAAATAAGGTATTGTTTTAATAAAATGTCGACGAGTCAACAATCGGATTTTAAATTATCACGTAAGTAGCGTTTAAATTAAAGGGTATCCAAATTAAATGTAAGTAGTTTGCATATTTTTTTTTTAATATTTAAATAATTTAACTTTTTAAAATCAATACATATTTTTCTGTTCAGTAGTAATTATTTACTATTAATGGTTTTAGGTTTAGGTTTAGGTTTCAGGTTTATGTTTATGTTTTTGGTTTAGGTTTTAATAATTTTTTATGTTTATTAAATGAAAAGTGTAACAATAATTATTTTCTCGGAATTGAGTTTTCTTTTTTTGACAAGTTCTTTTTTTCAGCAGCAGATCATGAATTTATAATACCAGCAAAAGCAATCAAAAGTCCAAATGATATGGTATCTTGGCAAAAATCAGAGGCTTATTTCGTACGTAATTGAGAATCTCGTAAAATAGATTATTAGATTCAATTTACGTCTAAATTAATTACAGATTGATTTAATTTATGTCTAAATTAATTAATTACAGATTGATTTAATTTATATCTAAATTAATTAATTACACTTTGAATTAACTTAAGTTTTATACCGAATCTTACAATTTTTAATAGGAATATCTAGGTTTCATTCTCGCAATCAATGAGTCAATTCAAGGAAAAAGTATAACTGCAGAAACCCCAATTTCACCGATTGTTGAAAAAGTTATGAACATGCTGAATAAATTTGACGAATGGATAACTCAGATTCCTCCCACTGAACAGCCACAACGTTTTGGAAATCAGGCATTTCGCATATGGCACAATAAATTACAAGAGGTTTGTAATTTAAAACAAAAAGAACTGAATTGTAGTAAAATTAAAGAAAACGAATCTATTGAGTGCCTTTTTTGATTATAAACATAACAGTAGTAAATAAAATTTAAAACAATTGTTTTCAGTCTTCAGTGGACGAACTAAAGATCGTATTGTCCGAGGAATTGCACAAAGCGATTCCTGAAATTGTCGAATATTTATTGGAAGGCTTTGGAAATCCTACACGCATCGATTACGGAACTGGACACGAAATGGCGTTCATTATGTTTTTGTGTTGCATGTTCAAAATCGGAGCTTTTAAAGCTGAAGATAAAGTCACAGTGGCACTAAAAATATTTAACAGGTGTTTGATTTTATTGTTTTGTACTCTATTTTATATTTTGTTTCATATTTTGTTTTATATTTTGTTTCATATTTTGTTTTGTACTTTGTTTTATATTTTGTTTTATACTTTGTTTTAATATTCTGTTTCATATTTTGTTTCATATTTTGTTTCATATTTTGTTATATATTTTGTTTCATATTTTGTTTCATATTTTGTTTCATATTTTGTTTTGTACTTTGTTTTATATTTTGTTTTATACTTTGTTTTAATATTCTGTTTCATATTTTGTTTTATATTTTGTTTTGTATTTTGTTTTGTATTTTGTTTTGTGTTTTGTTTTACACTTTGTTTCATATTTTATTGTGTTATACACGCTAATTGAAAATGTTTATATTTCACGAATAAAAGAACTTTTAATTTCTTGGCAATAGGTATTTGGAAATCGTTCGGAGGCTGCAGTTGACGTATAAAATGGAGCCAGCTGGAAGTCATGGTGTTTGGAGTCTAGACGATTATCAATTTGTTCCTTTTATTTGGGGAAGTGCTCAATTAAGTGGCCATCCACGTATTGAACCGCAACATTTTGTTGATCCTGTTTTAGTCGAGTCGTACGGAAAGCATTACATGTTTTTAGGATGCATTGATTTTATTTGCAAGGTGAAAACTGGACCATTTGCTGAACACTCGAATCAACTTTGGAATGTTAGTGCAGTCTCAACGTGGTCGAAAGTTAATAGTGGTCTTATCAGAATGTATAAAGCTGAGGTAATGAAAAAAGCTACACTCTTTAGAGTTAGATAATAAAAACACTATTATTGCAAATTAGTCAGATAATAAAAACACTATTATTGCAAATTAATTAGATAATAACAACACTATTATTGCAAATTTGTTAAAACTGATGCATACGATTGACTAATGATTGAATATGATTAAATAAGTAATTATTTCTTAATTAAATTGATTGCTTTAATTTATTACTATTAATCAATTACGTAAATTTACAGGTCTTATCTAAGTTTCCAGTGATCCAGCATGTTTTGTTCGGCTCTTTATTTTCAATAAAAGAGGCTCCTGAAGGAGCAAATTGCAAAGCAACACTTCTTGGACCTCCTTCGATTGGATTACATCGTACTTAAATCTACCCTCTGTTGTGCTGACATTTTTAGTTCACGATTCGCAAAAATTCGACATAAAAATAGTGCTGTTATGAACAGTTTATTTCTTAAAGAAAATCAAAAACTATTTTCTGAAAATCAAGAGCGATTCTCTGAAAGTCAAAAACGACTCTCTAAAAGTCAGAAATGATTCCCTAAAAGTCAGAAACGATTCTCTGAAAGTCAGAAACAATTCTCTGATAGTCAGAAATGATTTTCTGATAGTCAGGAACGATTTTTCTGATAGTCAGAAACGATTCTCTGAAACTTAGAGAAGATTTTCAAAAAATCAGGATCGATTTTCTAAAAATCAAAACGATTTTCCAGTGCTTCTAATCAATATTCAATTAATACAGTGATTGATACTGAATTGATTAATTGATTTTTTTAAATGTTGAATCATTGGTAATAATCAGTATTTCTGTTTGACCCTCAAATGTATTAGAATCTTCATTATTTATTAACTTTTTACTTTGTTTTCTTTTATTTTCATTTTTAATCATGCAGAATAACGCTCTTTGTCTCAATTTGAAGTTCATTGGTTTTTTGCTGTGCTGTGCATTTTTTAATTCATCAAAATACATAAATGCATTTAAGGGTTAAATTTTCCTGAAACAATAAAACTGATAATGAAGTTTTTGAAATGCAATGTGAAAATTAAGTACATCAGGTTATTTGGCAGGAAATAATATAAGAAGGAATTAGAATGAGAGGAAATTGAAAAAAGATTAAATGTGTGAAATACGTTTTTTCTCTGCTTGAATTTAAGTAGTTCGATGTTTCTGTGAATAGAATGTTGATACAAATATATTTAATTATGAAAGAAATTTTAATTTTCATTGTAGTGTAGACTTTAAAATCTAATTAGTAATAATGAATGCTTTTAAATAAAAAAACTTCTTTGAATCATTTTTTATTCGAATAAATACTTTTTTAAATTTAATTAATTTAAAAAAAAAATTAATTAATTTTTAATTTTGTAAAAAATTACATTAGAACGTATTTTACAATCTATTTTTTTACACCTTTCTTTTATAAGTAAAGTATGTTAAATTTTTTGTATATTATTTTGACATTCTCTTTATATTTGTTGTTAATATTCCAAAAAATACTTTGCAAACAATATCCTTGTTTGAAAACTCGCGCCAATTTCCCATTGGCTGTTTGAAATCGATATGAATCGATACTGTGTCGATAGTACGCTAACTTCATTCTACTGTTTGACAGTTCTGTATTTTGACATTTACCTTCGATGTCATTTATAAATAATTAAAAACTGAATTATTCAGAGCATATAAATAAACAATAACCGCATATTTTAAGGAAGAAATAAATATTGTAATTTGTGCAGAAAAACCAGAATGTGAAGAATAAGATTTTTATCTGTAAGCACCTAAAATGCATTTCAAGTCTACTTAACCTCAAAGCTGTAAGATGCCACTACTTGTATCGAAATTATGTATTTTTAATGACTTTCGACGTCATTAAGCCCCCACTACATAATCAAGAGAATGAATACGACACAACAGTGACCAAAAATTGTACACGCTTCGTACACCATAAAAAATACCACCACCATATCGTTTCACGCGTTTCGCGTCCAGCAAAAATGGTTTGTTTTTGCCTCACAATTTTATGTGCTAACTAGAATTATGTGGTTTTATTGTGTCCTCGTGAGAAGTACAAATCCGAGGACTTTTCATAAAAACAGAAAGTTTTGAGTGAATATTGTCAAAGATACATTTCTTTGACATTGTGTATGTGAAACTCTTGGAATTTGTGAAATCCTGACTTAATTTCACGAACCTATATTTAATCAAGGTGTAATCAGCATATTAAAGGAGTGGTTAAAGTTTTCGTAAACACCATGGAAAATAAGAGGAGTAAACCCAAAGAAAGAAAGAGGTGAGTTAACATTCGTATTTTTGTGCTTCCATTGTCTTTCTTGAAGAGATGAGCTAAAAGCAAGAAGGCTTCTTGACCTAATGAAATAAAAGGTTTTTCTTTTTTTTTTTTTGTAATCGCAAAGAATTTATAGAGTTAATTAAAATACTTTATTTTCAATATGTGATGCAATCGTTATCATACAAACTTTCACTGAAATTTCATTAAACGCACATTTGTTTGGTATGCTAATGAAATCTAGATTCCGAGAAACGATAGAAATTATTCTAGATTTCAGGGTTAAAAGATTCTTTTATGCTGCATGCTCGGAAATGCGGGATAAAATAGCCTCAGTTACAAAAATTCCACTAGCTGAAGGCCTAATGTTTGCTGAAAGTGCAATAAAGAGCACAACAATTTTTGGTCCCAAACTTTCGAATCTTTGAACACGGAATTCAAAATATCGACACGAAATTTCCATATGCTTTTAAAAAATCAGTCTGCAGAAATGTGCGTTCCAAAATTAGCTTGCCTTTGTTTCTTTAGAGCGCAGGCTTGTCAGAAAAAAGCTGTAAATTATCTTTTGAAAAAGCAAAAATTCCGAGTTCAAAGGAACAAAATTGAAAGTAAAACTTATTTTTTTTGTTACGGCAAACTAGTTCTACTTAAATGCGGAAATTAAGTGAACAGTTGCTTTTTATTTCGCTAATAATTCAAGGACGTTTAGCCATGACCAAGTTTTCTTACCAAGAGCTTTAACAGCCTGATGCGCATTACCTTTATAAATTTTCTGATAAATATTTGTATTGAAAAAATTTCGAAATCTCGATAAAATTTTGTTTCTTTACTCTAAAAGATATTTTCTGTTTACTCAAAAAAAGGTATTTTTTTTAACTAGAAATGTACCTTTTTTTGGAGTTTCTGTTACGTAGAACTTTCTTTTTCTATTTTCAGTACTTTTGTTTATTCTTAGTACTTTTTTTATTTTTAGTGCTTTTTTTATTGTTAGTACTTTTTTTATTGTTAGTACTTTTTTATTGTTAGTACTTTTTTATTTTTAATACTTTTTTTATTCTCAATACTCTTTTTTATTCTCAGTACTTTTTTTTATTCACAGTACTTATTTTTATTCACAGTACTTTTCTTTTATTTTCAATTCTTATTTTTATTCACAGTACTTTTCTTTAATTCTCAATACTTATTTTTATTCACAGCACTTTTCTTTTATTTTCAATACTTATTTTTATTCACAGCACTTTTCTTTTATTTACAATACTTTTTATTCTTTACTTTTATCCTTTACTTTTATCCGTTACTTTTATCCGTTACTTTTATCCTTTGTTTGTTTACAGTACTTTTTTTAATTCCAAAAAATGATTTTTCTTAGAAAAGTATGTGAACAATATTTTTTCTTGCACGATTAAATAACTTATGTACAAAAAGGTAATTAGTAATCAAGAAACGCGTTTTTTTCTGCTCCGAAAATAACACTGTCCCCAATTACAACAAAAGAAATTATTAAATTGAAATAAAAATACATTTTTATCGAATTCTTGAACAATTGTTACGTAATGAACACACATTACAGCAAAGAATATGATCGTGATAGGAACCACTTTTTACTAAGTAAACAAAAGTATAAATTGAATTACATAAAGGGGGAAAAAATAAATTTGCAAGATTTTCATTAGTGAGCTGATAAAGCGGACTTATTGTTGTTAAGTTCTCTTGAAAATATTTTTGTTTATTTATTTTTATTATTAAAATCATTGCAGCACCAGATTAAAAGTTTAGCCGACTAGAAAATTGGCTTTAAATTTTTTGTGTCGGTTAACTATTAATGATAAATGTTATCTTGTTCTTTACATATTTGCGTCAATAAACATGCGCTTTCATTGCGAAGACTGTCCCTTTTTTTTTAATAAACAATTGTGTTTTCTGTTGAAAGTTTTCCTCAATTGTAACCGTCTTTTGTTTTTATTTAATTCGTTTATTTATAGCATAAACAGACTGGGAGGGTAATTAAAAATAGCTAATGTATGATAATTGCTTTTCTTTTAATTTGTTTATTTACAGTCGAAACTGGTTCAGAATAAAATAATTAGAACAACTGAATAAAAATTTGTTTGATTTCGTTTTCTTTCGTCTTTCAATTTTGTCTTTTTTCAGTTATGTTTCTTTTCTTTTAATTTTGTCTCGGTTTTGTCTTTTTTTTCAATTTTGTCTTTCTCTAGATTTTAACCTTTTCTTTTTTATTTTTTTTTTCTTTTATTGCTTTTTTTGTCTTTTAAATCCTTTTTTGTCTTTCAAAGCTTTTTGTGTTTTAATTCTTTTTTGCTTTTTCTTCATTTTTGGTTTGTATCAATTCTTTCTTTTATTTTTGTTCTTTTTTACATGTTTTGTTTTTTTT
>WNHD01006417.1:0-19225 GCA_011057455.1 Ganaspis sp. Gsp50 | reverse complement strand
TCCGATCTGGAACCGGTTTAAGAAGAGATGCTACGTATTTCTCTAGATCCTCTCTTTCCTCGGTTGAGATGTGACGGAGCCCATGTACTTGTTCTGAGGACTGGTCGGTACCTTTTAGAAGGCTCAATGATGCCTTCTTCTATCATTCTCTTTGTGTCCGTATGCATGGCCTCAAGTACTTTCGGTGATACCCGATAATACCGTTGCTTTACTGGTGTGTGATCTCCCACTTCAATTACGTGTTTGATCCGATTGGTAGCTGGTAGGCGATCAGAAACCGGCTTGAGAAGAGATGCTACATATTTTTCAAGGTCCTCTCTTTCCTCGGTTGAGATGTGACGGAGCCCATGTACCTGTTCTGAGGACTGATCGGTACCGTCTCCGCTCTCCTTGATCGCTTCTACTCCCACTTCGGTGTAATGATGCACCGAGTCAGGATAGTCGGACATGTACAATGTTCTACGGCTACCATCATGTATCGCGCCGAAGGTGTGGATGAAATCTACTCCCAGGAAAACCTGTTCACCCATTCCTGGAACTATTAACACTTTCATCATACGTGATACGCGATCTACTTCTATCGGGAGGTAGCAGACGGCTTTTACTGGCTTTACGGTGCCATCTGCTGTCACGACTGACTGATTTCCAACTGGTTGTAAATCGACTGTGTACTTGTTTGCAATTGCCAAACCAATGTCTCCTAACACGGTATGGGTAGCGCCGTTGTCTATCAAGGCTTGAATCTCGGGAATGTTTCCTATCCTAACTTTCGTGAACACTTGCAAGCTAAAACCTTTATCTTCCGATGGCGGTTCTTTAACTTCTAGCCGTAACGGTAGGGTTGGTTCAGGATTCGTTGATTCGGTTTGTGCAGCTTCCGATCTGAGTAGGGCAAAAATTGCCTTAATGCCCTCCCACGGATGTGCGCCATTTCTACTCTCAACACGGTCGTTGACTAAGATCGTCTGGCTGGTTTCGTTTGGTCGGATAATCTTAGCCGTTTTCTTTGCTGTCTTTTTTCCTGTTGAGGTAGAAGGTGTTGGGAAGGGAGAACACTTATCCTTAACTTCTTCTCTCTTTACCGGTTCGTCCGCCGTTATCGATTCTTTGGCTTTAGTGCTTTCAGTCATGATTGGATCGTCGACCCTAGACGGTTCTGCCGCCTTAACTGATCCATTCTCCGGTCCTTGATCAGCGACTCAAGCCGGTTCTGTCGCTTTCGATGATCCTTTGACCTTTGACTGTTGAGCGACCCTTAACGGTTCTGCCGCTCTGACTGGACTTTTCGCCACTTCGTTATTAACGACCCTTAACGGTTCTGCCGCTTTTATCGATTCTTTGGCTTTTTCTGGTCTGGCAGCCCTTTGCGGTTTTGCTGCCGTTGGTGTTTCTTTGGCCTGTCCTTGATCAGCAACCCTAGACGGTTCTGCTGCTGATCGTGTTCTGTCGTCCTTCTCGTGGTTGACAGTCCTTGGCGGTTCTGCTGTCGTCGATGTTATGGCCTGTTCTTGATCAGCGACCCTAGATGGTTCTGCCGCTGATCGTGTTCTATCGGCCTTTGTAGTGTCTGTTGCCGCACTTGGTTCAGAGGTACTATTAAGTATGATGTCCTTTTTCGGTTCCTCAGCCTTTATCTGGTCTTTGGCCGTCTTAGGTTGTGTGGCTATTGTCCTGTCTGTGGCTGAAGGGATGTCTGTCTTCTTGTGAGACTGTACTGACCTATTGCCTGTAGTCTGTAAGGTCCCAGGATCTGTTAAGGAGGAAGAGTTGACCTTTACTTCTCCTCCTTCTTCTGGTTTCCCGGACAGTTCTCCCAAGTCCTTGTATTAACTCCTTCTTTCCCGAAACGTCTGCAATAGTTACTTCTGCGCTTCAGGGCACTACCCGACTGGAAGTGACACGGTTGCCGGCAGTTGTAACAAATCACTTCAAGCGTTGTCGCACTGTTGGAAGGGCTAGTCTCTTGGTTCGGTGGCTTTCCGTTAATCTTTTGTCCCGAACTTTGAGTGTTTTGATTTTTTGGTGGAGGGGAATTTTTCTTCTGATTCCTATTTCCACCTCCATTGGACCTGGGATTATTCTGAGGACTTTGACCCTTTTGCTGCGAGGAGGGTTTATTTCCCATCAGAGCGGCTACTAATGCCTCAATCGACTGTTGCAGCGTGTCGCTTGTCGTAACCGGTTCTTTCGTTTCTGCTGATACAGCTCCGATCTGTTTTGGTGATTGTTTCGTCCTATGTTCTCCCTTATACGCATACTCGGGGATCAACGACATTTCAGGGGGTGGAGGCGGTATGTCTTCGACGACGGTTTCGTTTACCCTTTCATATTCCGCCGCCAGTTCTGCTAGTTCGTTGTAATTGGAGAACTCATATCGACGGATAGAACGTCGGTAATCTGACCTGAGATTTGCATGTATTTTGTCCATCTGAGCTGGTAAGGCTATTTGTCTAGTTGACAGCTGGTTTAATCCATACATGCAGGTCAGGTTATCCGCGGCTGACTCGTCTTGTCCCTGTCTACGCGCGAAAATCTGTTCTTCCAATCGGTCTTGGAACCTAGCGTCTCCAAATCGGGTCTGGAAGTGTCTATAGCACTCTTTTCAGGTAGACCATCGCTGGCAGTTCTGACGGTACCAATGCCAGGCAATATCTTTCAACAAGAACGGAATCGCTACCAGCAATTCTTCGTCTGTCATGAACAAAGCTGCACGCCCTTCTTCCACATGCCACAAGAAGTTGTCGATGCTAGTGCCTTTTTGGACATTATAACTCATTTTGTAGCCTTCGACAATTTGTGTGACGTCTCTTGGGGGTCGAAACTGTGCTCTCGGCATTTGAGAGTAACGCTGGTAGGGATTTTCCGTTTTACCTCGGTCTGTGGGGTTACCAAACATGCCCGAATTCGGGTAATACTGGTTTTGCAGAATTGAACCCGGTGGGAAGGGGTCGGACTGAATATACGGGTTAACTGTGTCGGGTGGCTGTAAGTTACTGTAACGTTGGTCAAGTCTACTTGTTGGGCCCGTCTGTCTTTGCCCAAATCCTTGACTATTTACTTTTTGGAAATAGTTTCTCTCACTTGCCTCTGAAGTCGGATTTGCATGAGGAAACATACTATTTGCAGGATAGTCAGCTTGACTTCGCCTCTGGCGGTTAAAACCCGGATCTAAAAATTTGTAGTCAGTACTACTCGTTCGCCAATCTGCCGAATGGAAATGTTGGTTCTACGTTTGTCGGAACGTTTGCTGGTTTAAAATACGGACCCTTTCGTTCATACCTATTACTATTACCGTGCTCTCTCTGGTTCGGATTACTGTGACTCCAACTCAACCCTGCGAACTGATAACCCAAGCAACCTGTACTGGTTGTCGGAAACACCGGTGGTACCGACACGTTAGTTACTGGCCTTGTCTCAATTTCTCTACTCGCGGCGTGAGTCGTGGTCATCTGCTGGTTAACAAAACTGTCGCGTTGAGTCGTGTAGGTGGTCGCATGGCAAGTCGGACATGTTACCGGTACTGTGCGCTGACTTTCCATCCATAATTGTTCCCAACGACTCATCGCTTCTAACCGTTGCGTTAGTGATGTAACCATTTCACGGAGTTGCTGTATTTCGACGTCTTTTTCCCTAGCATCCGACTCTGTTTCGACCGTTCCTCTATTACGAGGATGCGTATTGACATTCGGAAACGACGGAGGAGCCATGTCCCCAAAACTGTTTCGACCTAAACTTTCTTTCGAACTTGTCGACGGTAACTTATGGTCGCGAGCTGAACTTGGTGTCCACGGGGGTTTAGAATATGGGGGTTGGGCGTTGTCTTCTGGATACCATGGGATATCTGTCTTTCCATCTAAGGTAGCCAATAATCGCTCGAGACGCGATCGTACCACTGCTACATCTCCCTGACTATTTACCCTGAACTGTGCTAACTGTTTTCTCACGAACTCTAACGAATGTTCCCAAGGTGACGGGTTACGGCTCTCTTCGCGTTCCGGGGAAATTTCCTTTTAATCCGACGAATGATCTAATACTTTCGTCGCTTGATGATTTTCCGACAACAAGGCTGAAATCCTTTGTAATCGGTCGCAAACTTCCTTATCTGTTTCTTCACTATCGACGCCATACTTTCTGAGGAGATCTCGCGCTTGTTCTATTTTCGCTGCGCGATCCTCGTCTGACCCAAATTCTCCTCCTGTTCCCTGACTCGTCGAGGGTTCTGGCTCTGGGGTACTGTGAGCTGAAGGTGGTTCTTGGCCACCCTCCTGGACGGTCTGTTTTTCTTTGTCGTTCTGTTCTCCCGAATTCTCCATTTTTACGACAAATCATTAATTAAATTCAAAAATTCTGCTTAGTTTAACTTATTTCTAGTCTGAATTCTTTTATTTATCGATTTAATACACGAATTTACAATAAAATCGACAAATTTCTTCAAAGATTGGTAAATTTCCTTAAATTTCTTTAAATTACCAATCTTCTTGGTAACTTACTACTGTCTTCTGATAAGACACCCGGTCTTATTCAGATAATTCTCAATCTCTATCTAAATTTCTGTCAAAATTGAAAAGTTTCCTAAACTTTCCGGTAAATCACTAATCTTTGCGGTAAATTACTTTATCTGTTAGGCAAAGCACACGGTCCACTTTCAGAATTACCGGTTCAAACACAAAATTTCCTATGAACCCGATAAATTTCCGAATCTTTCCGGTAAATGACCAATACTTTTTGTAAGCTACAACTCTCTCGAAGCAGCGTACACGGTCTATTTCAAAAATTTCCAGCTCAAATACAAAATTTCCTATGACGCCGGTAAATTTTCGAATCTTTCCAGTAAGTTACCACGCTCTCTGGTCACTTACTACACGATGGTAACCAAGTATCTAGTCTATTATGAAAATTTACGACTTCTTTTACAAAATTTCCTTCAAAGTCGGTAAGTTTCCAAATCTTTCGATGAATTACCAATTTTTCTTAATCAAAAATAATTTGTTTTTCTTTGCTTGCGGTAAGTTTCCAGTTTAATTTCGAAGTTACTTTAAAACCGGAATTCTGACTGTCGATTTTAGAAAAATTTCCTACTTTCTCTTAAATTTCCTAATCTTACGGGGAATTTTTTACCGAAAAAGAACAAATTGAATTTTAATTATTAACTTGAGTTCAAGTTTGTATGAATAAGGAAAACCGTCTGTCAATTTTTCCCTTTTACTGGTTGGCCCGTCAAAACTCTCCATTTTTCTACACGAGTTACTAGAATTTTTCTTTACTTTATAAAATTTACGAACTTTGCCCCAAAATCCACCTCTCGCACTATCACCTGTCACTCGCGTTACTTAACAATCTGTTTGAAATTTAATAACTACCCCGATAAAGGAAAGTTTCATAAATTGCGAAAAATTACCGAAAATTTCCAAGCATTCTATGTTTCCGGAAATTTCCGCTCAAATTTCCTTCAAAACCTTTATTAAATTTCACTCACGAAAGGTAATAGGGAACACTGCTGGTTTTTGCACTTGTCAAAACTCCCGTGCAAAAGGCTTGCAAAGCACAAAGCAATAAAATTATTATTTTAAGCAAAGACTCTGTCAAAGCAGTCAAATCAAAGAGGACAAAGCAGAGAAAATTCAAAATTACTCACCGAGAAGCTGCAGATTCTCCACTTTTCACTTTAATGTGTTTACCAAAATCCAAAATTTACCAAATGTTTTTCTTGCACACCTGTCACTCTTATTCACTCTCTTGACGGTCCCACGTTGGGCGCCATTGTTGTAACGTAATTTCTCAACTCTTACTGTCTCTCTCTAAATTAGAGAGAGAAAGAAAGAACGCTACAAAAATGGTTGCTCAAAGCGACGTTGTCAGCGCCGACACCGGTTTCGTAAACTCCATACTTTGAGTTCACGAAAATCCACCGAAGCCCGTTTATTTCGTTAACGGAGGACTTTCCTCCGGGCACCAGGTAGATTTGACAATATACCCGGACTCCGATAGCAACAAACAGCACTGACTCGAGCACGGCTAATTCCACGCCGAGCATGAAACTTGACAAATAGTCATCGGTTCCGTCGTGAGAGAGGGGAAAAGGGGGAGACTGGCACTGCACTTTTAATTCTAACACTTGAAATAAAACACTAAACACGGTTTTTCCGATTAAGAAAGACAAATCAAACTTTCATTTCCCAAAAACATCGAAGTTGAAGAATCCTGCATTTCTCGGCAATGGTCAACAAAAATAGTAGAAGCAGTTCAGCCGGCGGGCGTCTACAAATGGCGGCGTCCCTGCAGTCTACGTTGTCCAGCTTCACCACACTGTCTCGGGATTTTCGTTGTCGGAATTTAACTCCTGGTGGAGGTGAGGAAGGAAAGAGTCGACCACTAAGTCCTTCAGGATCTTGTTGTAATCCATTTTTCGGTTACTAGAATGTCGGTTATCCCGTTGTGTGAAACCTCATTGGATCTCGGGCACAAGCTAAACTCAAACTGGCGTTGCTTCGTGCGCGCAACACTCAAGCAAGTGTGCGCGTCAATTAATACGCCTCAGCTTCACTGGATGGAGCCACCTCTCGGTTCTGGGCCGCAAACTCTCATCTCTGATTTCAAGTTCGAATTGGCGACTTGAAATGGTGCAGACTGGTGATTGCAGGATATTCTTCTTGCCGACTGACCACGTTATAAACATTTTTAACTAAATAATTTTAATACAATTCTTTGAGAAGTACAGATCTCCTGTTTTTTTCAAAGAATATTAAATAAACGTTGTATACAAAATTCATTATTAAATACAACGTATGAATCTTTCTTCAAAAATAAACAATAAATTTATTTGAAATCAGTATTTTACATAATAAACAATTCATCAATAATATAAATTTGTAAATCAAATTAAAAATAAAAGTGTTGAGTTTGAGTTTGGCCACAAAATAAAGATAATAATTAATTACGCGAAATACTTGATTTTAAAGTAGTTTTTCGGTTTCACCGTGAGGGAACTACTTTTGTGACGTGTTTAGTTAAAAAACAACGTCACAATATATACACTTATTAAAGAAAAGAATAAACATTTGTACAAGAAAACACACACAAGTAAATTTTATGCTGAATTTATAGACCGTTTATTCAAATACGTTTAAAAGCATTTTTGTTTTATTTTTAAATATAAAAATTTGATTTCATTTCATTGATTTTAAATCGAAGAATTATATCTTGATTTGAAAAATAATGCTATAAAATCAGACAATTATTTTAACCACAAAAAATATTTATGAACGTACTTGGTAAACTTAATAACATTTTTAAGCAACTAAGAAGCAGAGAAAACAGTTTTTGTTAATTTTAAAGAAACATTCTTATTAAATTTAATTTAAATTGTCTCTTTATTGGAAGCCTCTTTTGCCTTTAAATTTAAAATACTTTTTACAAAAACATATATTAATTACAAATTTATTTTGTGTGTCAAAATTTAATTTTAATCTTAGTGTATTTGCATAATTAATTAGTTATTTTCAGAATTTAAGAAACATTTCCTTTAAATTGTAAAAAAATTATGTAGAATAAAATCAAACACGTAGAAGGAATTCTTTAAAATTGATAGAAAACTGTTTTATATGTACATTTTACTGTGTTCAGGAAGTTTTGGAAGTACCTCCAAAGGATCTTGATTTATCTTGTCAGTCAGTACGTACTCTAACTTTAAATCTTGGAGCAAATATTCTGTTAGATCTAAAGTTGACTTCAAAGTCATTCGATGGTCTTGAGATGTCTCATCAGTAAGAAACTGTCTTTTGTTAATCACTCCAGTTTCAACTCTTTTTTCCCAATTATCTGGCCATAGTAGGATTTTTTGAAGAATTTGTGAAAAAAAAATATTTATAAGCTTATGACCACATGACTTTGAGAATTAATAAAAGTACTTGTATATCGTGGTTAAGATCGTCAAGTTTAAGAGTTGTTTCTGGAGCCTATCTGTTTAAAGAGTCGAACATTTTGTTCATAATTTCGCAGAAATGTACAGTGCTCTCACAATCATTGAGTCTGGCTTTAAAATTTTTATAGAATCGTAAACTCTTGCTGCAGAATTACCCAAAAGCTATGGACAAAAAATCCTTTTTGGTATTACTTTAAAAAATAAGTATTCAACTTTTTCTTTATCGAATATGTTTTTTCAAATTATTTTAGGTAGTATATTTATTACAATTTAAATATATATCTAAAAATTTATGAAACCAACCTGAACAGCAAGTGGAACTTGCATTTCATTCATATTATTTTGCTCAATGGTAAAATGAGTATTTTAAATTTCGGGTCACAAACGAGAACTATCTCCCTGCAGTTTGTTAATTTCAAATGAGATTTTAAAATGCTCCCATTTTATGGGATATTGATTAGATTCCATCTAAATTACATAAAAAACTTTAATAAAATGTAAACATTAAATAAAAGGAAAAATCTATTCCATTAATATAGTTAAACATCTACTTGCAATTCTTTGACTTTAATCACACGATTTCTAATTGTCTTCATGAGATGTGGTGTATCCGGAAAAAGGGAGACTTTCCTTTCTGGATCCGTAGGGTGAGTAAATGCTTTTTTCAAGAAATTTTTCTTACTGCTGCAACCCATTTCGGTCCACATCATTCGATTTGGTAAGCCACTATCAGCAACAATGCTATGAACTTTTGCCCCTGATTGTTCCAACATAACAATTGCCTGCAATGTTAATTTCGCTAACTGGTCACCAAGAGTAGGTCTCCTTGAAGCAAAAACTGCAACTGGTTGACTATAATCATCATAAAGAGGTCGAAAAAGGAAATCCAGTCCATGATTTGCCATTTTACTGTCAACATTTTATGACTCTTTGTCTCCAAAATCTGATAGACCTTTAAATACCATAGTTTTTTTATCTAAAAGTAAGTTTTCTCTAACGTGCATTTCGTCAATTAATAACAGCTCGTGATGCTGATTATCTGGTTTTGTAGCAAAATGCTTTTTTAATATTTCAAAGAAACGAGGGTCGAAACCGCAAGGACAATCGATTTGTGAGAGATATCTGAAGAATGATTATATGCTATAATAAATATTTTTATGTAGCATTTTATTTCAAACTACAACAATTGTTTACAGTTTTGACCATATATATTTATAAATATTTTTCTTCTGAAAAATAATTTCGTAGTAGTAGTAAGAAGGTTTCAAGAAAATAGAAATTTTATTTATGTTTTACACATATAATCGAAATTCCCTGGTATATAGCAAATCTCCTCTGAAGTTTTGAAACTTTAGGCGAAGTTTACAATATTCTAGAAAGTTTTGGTGTTGTATGTATAAACATCAGATATCTCAAAATTATCTAATAAAGATACCCTTTTAAAATATAATGATATCTTAAACTTCTTAAAGGATAATATGTAAATTTTACATTTTGATAATGCGGACATAAGGCAAAGGTAGAATTCTATTTTCTCTAATCATCTGATATGTTACTGGAGAACGCATATGCAACAACATTAACAGGAGAATCCAGTCATTGGAATATCTGCGTCCACTGGGATCTTTCGTGTTAGCAGCTTTCATTATCTCTTTAATAGCAATTTTCTCTTTAGATCTAATTTTAGTATTTTTCTCCAAGATATTGTCTAAGGTTCCTTTACTCATGTTATTTATTTTATTCCGTTGAGCCCGAATTTTCATTTTAAATAATCTATGTTTTGCCTGAACTCGCTCTTTCGTTCTGTTTGCAACAGAATATTCTGTTTTAATTTCACTATTTGATTACGTCTCGTAGGACTTATTTGATTTATACTCAAAAAATTAATAAATTATAGATTTTATTTTTAGTTTGCTGTCTGCGAATAATGTTTCTTCTTAAGGTTTCTTTTACGCTTTTACAACACTTACATTAATATAATTTACTATCATCAGTCAATATGAAAGAACAATCTTTATGTCGCAAATTATCGATTTTGTCTATGTGAGTCAAAGTCTTGTAACCGTAAATAATTAATTTACCTTGATTTAAAGTAAAATAAAATTTATTGGCTACAAGGGTAGAAACTAAAATAATATTAATAAATTAAGTAATTTTAGAGAACCAAGTCTTGAAATTTCGAACAACCATTGAGATTAAAAAGTGAGCTAGAGAATAATAATTGTTGACTTTTATAAATATGTTTTACCAAATTGAATTTTTAAGTAAGTGATATAAATTTGTCAATTGTAAAATTAGTTGAATTTTACAATGTCACAACTCTCCCCTCCTTAATTGAGGTCGAAGAGGTCAAAAGAAAAATATGAACGTTTTGATAAAAACCGAAGAAACAGGAATTTAGTAATCAAAAACATATTAATTCTTAATCAAAAATTATAAAATTTAATCTGAAACATTTTTTTAAGGCATCCGAATTTGATTTTAAGCGCATTTTCTGAAAATAAGTTCCAACCAATTCCCAGTAGAAAAATCAATTTTAGACCAGATCAAACTTCTACAATCAAAATTTCAAGTTTGGATTCTAAAAAAAAATTAAACGTTAAATAGTAATAATAGGAATAATATAATAAGTAAACTAAGTAAATTGATTAAAGCACAAAATTTATTAGTTTATGAATTAAACATTGATTACAATATAAATTTCGCAATTGCTAATATGTGGATGAACAAATTAAATTAAGAAAGAAAGGGAAATGAGCGCTTTTAAAGCGAATTTAACAGTTTAAACCAATAAAATTGAAAGAATGGAATCTTGAAAGATAGAAAAAAAAATATTAATGTCCCTGGACATCGAGTCTTAAGTTTCTTAAGGCACATTCAATGGCGTATGCCGACTTGTGCTTTCGCTGGGTAAAAGGACCATTCCTTTTATATTCTTCACCACAGTTGGGGCAATCTACAACTGTGTAATGCCACATTTTACAATGGTAGCAGAAGGAAACAACTTTTGGGTAAGGGCAATCCTTCCAATAATGGTCCTTGCGAGAGCACTGCCAGCAATTAGTGGCCTGAGATCCTCGAAGCCACGCTAGGGTATGTTTATCCACTTTGGGTGGAGTTTCCATCTTAATCGATAGGAGCGGTCGTAGTGCAATTCGGCCGGAATCTCTAAGTGATACAAAATTTTTCGCCAGGATCGGGTGGTCAACTTTTGCCAAGTATTGGCCCTGGGTCAGCTCAAATTTTCCTATAATAACAGAAAAAAAATTCGAACCAAATAAAAAGAAGGTCAAACAAACTCAAGAAATATACGGTTTCATATCCTAAACATGAGCTTTAAAGATTTTGGACAATTCGAAATTACTAATTTCGTAAACGGTAGGGGAAAGGATTTTAGAAATTCTATAAGGACCTTTGAATTTTGGATTTAACTTTGTCGATATATGTTTTTCTTTTGACGATAATTCCCGATTGCGAGTAAGAATTAAGTCTCCTTTTTGACGATAATTCCCGATTGCGAGTAAGAATTAAGTCTCCTACATTGAATTGTAGTTGGCGCGGCGTCGCTTGGCATTATAATATTTAGATTGTTTTGGAAACAACTATCTAAATTTTTAATTATCCAGTCTTTTAGGTTATTTATTTTCTTCATTCGTTCAGCCCAAAGATCGATCGAGGAATTTTTAATATCTAAATTCACCTTTTCCTTTGATTTATTTAGCAAGTTTATAGGTTTAGGATCCCTCCCTAAGTTCAGAAAAGCTAGACTGGTTTTTAACGAGGAATGATAAGAGGTGTTATAAGCGAATCTAAAATCAGATAGATGTTCGTCCCAAGTTCTATGATCACCTAAAATATACGAAACGATCATTGTCTTGAAAATTCTATTGACTCGTTCGACAGGATTTTCTTGAGGGTGATACGGTGGCGTCGTTGTATGAACTATATTAAATTCAGAATTTACAGATTTAAGTATCCCATTTATGAACTTAGTCCCGTTATCAGTATGAAAAACTTGAGGAGTTCCTCACTTATTGATAATTAGTTCCTGAAACAAAGGAATACATTCGACCCATTTAGTGAACAAATCTTGAAAAATTAAAATATACAAGAAACCAGATATGGAGCGAGGAAAAGGGCCCATAACATCGACGGCGACAATGGCCCAAGGTTCTTCAATTATTCGATGACCCATTAAACCTGGTGGAGCCTTTTGGTCAACTTTACAAAGTTGACAAACCTCACACTTTCTAATATATTCTTGAACCTCCTGAAAACAACCTGGCCAATAATAATTCAATGAGATTCTTTTGAAATTCTTTTCAACACCTAAGTGACAAGATTGTGGAAGATCATGAGCTTCGAGAAAGACGGAGTTACGCTCGTCGTCATTCGGGACTAATTTCCAAGCGTTTAAATCTTCAACTAGGGCCGAAATAATCTGATTAGGTTTATTTTGATAGAGTTTTTCGTTGATGATTATCCAATTTGGAAACCTTTCGGGATAGTTTTTAACGGCAATAAAACGTCTAACATACCATGAATCATTTGGATCCTTGATTAAGTTAATTCGTTCTTTCCGAACTTCATGGATCCTAGATAGTGCATCAGGGACTAAATGAAATTCACCTGTTCTATGAACAATCTCGAAATCGTATTCTAATAAGGACAGAGGCCAACGAGCTAATCTTCCAGTTGGATTTTTCAAATTTTGGAGCCATTTCAAGCTAGCATGATCTGTGATGACCATAAACCTGTATCCTTCTAGATATTCCCTGTACTTTCCAATAGACTATACTATAGCTAAACACTCCAGTTCAGTGGTAGTATAGTTCTTTTCTGAGTTTAAGAGAGGACGACTAGTGTAGGCGATCACACGCTCCTTGTCGTCAATTCTTTGTACTAGAACCGCACCTAACCCAGAAGTGCTAGCATCGGTATGAAGTTCAAAAGGACATTCAAAATTTGGACTAGATATTATAGGTGCGTTAACTAAACTATTCCTAATTTCCAGAAAAGCAGAATTTTGTTTTTCCGACCATAACCAACATTGTTTTTTCTTAAGTAACAAATTTAGAGGAGCTGCGGTCAACGAAAAATTTGGAATAAATCTCCTATACCAAGAAGCCATACCTAAAAATCTCCTAATTTATTTAACATTCGTTGGGACTGGATACTCAAGTATCGGGGTTACTTTGTCAGGATCCACCATAAGACCCTTTTCATTGACCACATAACCTAAATACTTGACCTGGGAGCAACAAAATTCACACTTCTTGAGATTCAACTGTAAATTAGCTTCTTTAATTTTTCTAATAACTTTGCTTAGCCAAACTAAATGATCTTCAAAATTTTCTGTCACGATAATTATATCGTCCACATAAGCAAACACGTGTGGTTCCATTTCTGGCCCGATTAAGGAATCTATGAGACGTTGGAAAGTAGCGGGAGCGTTTGTTAATCCGAATGGCATTCGCTTAAACTGAAAATGACCTTTGCCAGGAACAGAAAAAGCGGTCCTTTCTTTACTGTTATGTTCGAGAGGGATGTGAAGAAAGCCTTTATGGATATCTAGTTTTGAAATAAACTTAGCTCAATTTAATTTATCTAGAATTGAATTAATTTTCGGCAATGGATATGCATCTTTCTTAGTTATTGCATTGAGTTTCCTAAAATCCAAACAAAAGCGATAAGAACCATCAGATTTTCTAATCATGACAATGGGACTCGACCAATCACTCTTGGATGGTTCTATAATGTTATCCACGAGCATCTGATCGACCTCCTCATGAATCTTTTCTTGGACCTTAGGGGATACGGAATAACAACGTTGTTTTATGGGGGAGTGATTATTAACATCAATAACATGCTCTATTAAAGAAGTTAAACCAGGCCTACCTTCATCTCGAGGAACTTCCTTAATTAAAAATTCCTCAAAAATTTTAGACTGCTCCGGACTCAATTCACTCAAGCCACAACACACCTCTGGTTTCGTATTTTCCACCACAAAGTCGAATTTTACGAAAGGATTTGAATTAAAACTCCATTTTCTATCTTCATAATTAACTGAGATTCCAAACATTTTCAAAAAATCAAGACCGATCACAAAATCTACTGGTAAAGTTTCCAAGACACGAATCTTCATAATTCTGGCTTTAGTTTCTAGTTCGATTGGAGCCATAACCTCTTCCGACACAGTCTGAACCGAACTATCTGCTACTTGAACAAGTCCAAAACTGTTTTCGATTTTTCGATTTTTGGCCTAAATCCTTAATTATTTCAAGACCATTGGGACCAATGAAAGATCGAGTGGCCCCACCATCCACTAGAGCTTTAATTTTTGTACCGAGAATGTTTATATAGACATACATAAGAAGTTCTGAGCTGGAACGACATTCGGGAACGTATGAAATGTCAGATAGATTAAAAAGATTACTCTTTTCAATATGATTATTTTATGAATTTTTATTTAAAAGATCTTCGGAATTGTCTGGAAAATCAACTAAATCCTTTTTTACATTGAGTTTCGGATTTTCTGATTTTATTTTACAAAATTTAGAGTCCATGATTTTGTCAATTTCGTTAATATTTACAAAATATTTCCCATTTTCGCATATGATAGTAAAGTCATAGTCTTTTGGCATATAAACCCCATTAAATTCAGACAATTCCGAAGAAGGATCAAAATAATTTATTTCAACTAAATTCCGTATTTTAGTTTTACTAGATTTTTGGTTACTAATAGAATTGAGATTTTTAATATTATCGCGCTTATTAGAAGAGAGAGACGTTTCCGCCCTAACTAACGACCCTTCAGTTAGTTTTTTGAACAATTAGGACGGTTAGGTCGAATGACGTTTTTCTCACCACATTTAAAACAAAATTTAATTCGAGGTTCCAAACATTCATCAAACCTATGACCGGGCGCGTCACAGTTCCAACAAGTTAGGCCTTTACGTTTTTCGGTTGCTTCGTTTTTGTCCGAGTTATTAAGGAATGGGTTATTTGAAACTTTAACCTTTTCTTGGGCCTTTGGATTGTTTGTATTTTTAGACTTATTATTATTGTTGTTTTTAACATTAGACTGAGAATTTTGAGGATCTACTTTAGAAGAATTATTCTCCTTAAAAGCTAAAACACGATCGATTAATTGATTAGAGTCCGATGGATCGTCTAAATCTACTTCTTCTAATAAAGAAATCAATTCTTTAGGTGATCTATTTTTAATACGAGGTGGTTCTTTATACGCTAGATCAGGCAAGAGTGACCTTTCAGGGATAGGAGGAGGCTTAAACGATCTGCTAACTAAATGACTCTTTTCGATAGAAATCGCGATTTTTTCAAATTGAGTGATACTATAGATATTGTGTCTAGGGATGACTAATTGAAGTTTGGGAAAAAGATTCCTATGAATAAAACTAATTTCTTCATCTTCAGATAAACGAGGAATAACACGATCAAAATAAGAAATCATACAGGTGAAGAAATCAGCCACACGTTCAAATTCTCCCTGAATCCTTTTGTATATCTCCTGTCTCAGCTCAAATTGAAAATCAGCATCCCCAAACCTAGATCTAAAAGATTCAGAAAAATCCGTAAAACTTCTCCAGTTCCGACGCACACCATGAAACCATTTTAAAACGATTCCAGTCAAAAAGAAAGGAATAACTCTAATTAAGGTATCGTCATCTACTTCAATAACAGCGCGTCCATCTTCTATTTTTGTAATAAATGCTTCAGGATCTTCAGATCTTGATCCTGAAAATCTCAATCCCCACTTTTGCATGATTTCAAGAGTCTTGGCTGCGGACAAAGGAAAGTTTCTATTTTCACGATAATTATAATTATCTCTAAATTCATTCCCAAAATTATTTTGAGAATCATTTCTAGAATTATATCGATAATCATTTCCGATATTACGTCGAGAATCATAATCAAAATCATTTGAGTAATTTTTTCTAAAATCATCTCGCGTATCATTTCTAAAATTGTGTCGAAGTTTATCTTCATGATTATTCCGATAATCGTTTCTAAGATCATTTCGATAATCGTTCCTAAGTTCATTTCGATAATCGTTCCTAAGGTTATTTCGAGAATTATCGAATTCGCGTTTGTTTCGAGTTTCATTAAATCTATTGTCTCTAAATTGAAAATTATCGAATTCACATTCATTTCGAGTTTTGTTGAATTCATCGTTCCTACATCGAGGACTATTGAATTCACGTTCATTTCGAGTTTCATCAAACCTATCGTTTCTGAATCGAAAACTATCGAATTCGCGTTCATTTCGAGTTTTGTTGAATTCATCCTTCCTACATCGAGGACTATCGAATTCGCGTTCATTTCGAGGTTCATCAACCCTTTCGTTATTAAATTGTGAATTAATATTTTCTTTAGTTTCCCGAGGTCTAGTTCCAAGTTCCGATAATGAAAATCGTTTTTCTGAAAGTCCTCCTTGATACCCGAAGAAATCCCGAGAGAATCATTATTTGCAGAAGCTGCGTTGATAAAAGGATTTTCTTCCCTGGATCGGTCAGAGCTCCGAGAAATAGGGACAGATTCACGAGTGTCGTTATAAGGAGCAAAAGAGACCTTGCGATCAGAAACTCTGGAATTAGACATTGAATTTCCTAAAGCCGGATTCCTGAAAGAATTAACAAAATTATTTACCTCAATATTTTTAGCAATAAAATTTCTTTGAATTCTAATTTGAGACTCATCTCCAAAACGTGAATTTGGAAAATCATTATTTCTGGGAAAAAGGAGTGGAGGCTGAAAGTTTAAAACATCCTCACAAACTATTAATCTACGAGTGGTGCCTACGTTAGTATTTACATCATTAGGGTGTCGATCAACCAGCTTCCTAGAAAGAGTTCCTAAAGGTTCTTTATTAGGAACTTCACTAACTCGGTCTATACGATTCACACGATTCACGGGATCGTAATGAGAAAGAGGTGTAGAAAAATTTTCTGATGAATTAAAACTTCGTGCCAGATCCACATTCCCTTGGTTGAGATTAGCAGGCGATTCCGAAATAGAACTTTGTTCTTCATTGACAGGAGACTCGATGCAAGAATTATTGTCATTGTTAATCGTGGGTCTAAGTTCACGATTCGAGTTTCCAGATTGAGGCTCAAAACCTAAGAAGTCTGATTGAGATGACGAAGATCCAGCAAATTGAGCATTGGGAACAATTGGTCCAACAGCTCCATTCGCCTGATTTTCAATGTTAGCCAGATTTCTGAGGCAGGAAGAATTTAAATTACTTGTCATAGTAGGGTTCTTGAAGAATTCCAATAACCGATTTCGCTTGGCCGTTATTCCTCCAACAGCTGTCAAGCCTCGTTGTCTCAATTCATCCCCTAATTCGTTATTATCAAGTTCATTAATCTATTCAAAATCGTTAGTCGCCATCATGAATTTATTTTCAATTAAATATCGACAAAATTAGAAAAATCCACAATAAATAGGTTCCAAGGGGTAGGTTGTATAGGTTAGGATAATAAAAAATGTATTTTATTAGAGTAGTTTGATTCAAAATTAAAATAAAATATTTTCGGTTAATAACCTCAAAATAATTCTTAAGATTGAATAACAATACAATAACAAAGGGTGTCGGTTGAATTCGGAAAATCAGTACTTCTCTAGATTCGATTAATCCTCTGACAAATTTAAATTAATTTAAAAATTTACCTTGATTTAAAGTAAAATAAAATTTATTGGCTACAAGGGTGGAAACTAAAATAATATTAATAAATTAAGTGGGCGCCAGATCTTTCTTGGATCACTTTTAGTCAGAATTAATCAAATTAAATCGAGAAAAGAAACACAGTTAAGTTTAAACAAATTAAATAAGTTGACGATCGCAAAGGGAAAGTTCAACTTTATTGAATCAGTCTTGTAGACAACCACAAAGGGGAAGCTCACCCAAAACTGATTCACAAAAGAAAAGGAAAATTAAACGACTCTAAAAGTCTATCACTAGAATAAAAGAGAAACTAAGAGAATTGTTTAGTTTCCAATCATTAATGACGTTACCTCGGCTAGAAGTCTCCAATCTTTGGATGAAGGTAGAGGGGGTGATTCGTTTCTTTAATTGAGAACAAATTCATTTAATTTTTAATAAATTATATTTAATTTTTCAAAGCAAATCTAAATTTAATCCAAAATCAGTGAAATATTTAAACGATTTATTAAAAGTTTTAAAATTCAAAATCTTAATTCAAGTCTCAAAATTTCTAATCAAAGTCCTGAAATAAATCAAATAATTAACGAATTCCTAGAGAAAACGAGACTTTCCAAATCAAAAGACACCAGACATAATAATAATTAATACTTTATTATAATAACAAGTGAGTTTGCGAACATAACCTAAATTACAATTTTATAAATTAAATCGAGACAAGGGAAAACTAAATAAATTTTTAGGCAAGCGAAGACGAAAGGGACAAAGACTCAATACAATTTAAGTTTTAAATTTTTGAGGTTTATTAGTCTAAAGGAGTCAAAATGCAAACTTTTAAATGAATAAAAGAAATAAAACGAACAAATCAGAAGGAATCTCCTTCTATTCCAAGACTTGGTACAAAAGAAAAGGAAGTTAAGTCGTTAAAGTGATTATGAGACAAGTAAATTGAGCAGGCATTAAGACGATGAACAAAGTTAAATGGATTTAAATGAAATGAGTCAAAAATAAATTAGGAAATAAGTTAGGCAAAAGGAAATTCCAATATGGTTGAAACCTTGATCGTAAGACTTTGGTTACATTAAAAAGAATTAAAAGAAAAAGATTTCTCTAAAGAAGGAAAAATGGTCAAACCTTACCAGACATGTCTAGGATGTTGCTGGAGTGTCTAAATCTAAGTCTCGTTTCTGCGATGGGGAAGAAGAAAGCCGGATTTTAAGATTTCTTTTTGCTCGAGTCTCAATGGCTGCTCTCTCTTAGAAGAAGTGACAGTTTTATTATTATTTTTGTCATGGTTACCTAGCGTAACCATGGCGAATTCTTAGACTAACTTAGTCAAATGACAATCTAAAGCTAAGATTTAAGTTTAACAAAAATTATCCAATAATGTGACGCTTCCGGTGAAATCTTGAGTTTCATTGGTCGAGGAAAAAGGAACCAAAATTCAAATCTTCCAAAATCGAATCTTCAAAAGGAAATCAATCTTCTGAGTTAATTACTAATAATAAACTCGATCCAAAAGATGATAATTCATTATTACTCTTCATTGTAGAATCAAAGGGGTAAATCAGCCAACCAGAATCCAGGAATTCCAAGAATGTGACACAACAATAGGGTAT
>WNHD01006414.1:0-15826 GCA_011057455.1 Ganaspis sp. Gsp50 | reverse complement strand
GCGAGCCCCACAGTATTCGGAGGAGTATGCCTCGGCATTCGTGTCATTTTTTTGACGCGAATTCCTTGTCATGCTTCCCGTTTCTGCGTAACGCATTTGTCAAACCTCAATAAAAAAAAATAGCTATAAAATATATAGCTTCCTAAGAGTTCCTCTCTTAGGAAATCTAAGGATGCTATATATTCCATGGCTATTAGGTAGCTCTTTGGAGATTTTAGGAAAATCATTTAACCTCTTAGAAACATCTTGGAAACTCCTAGAAAGATATATATTTTATTGATATTAAAAAGATCTTTGAACCTTTTGAGGAAGTCATTCAATACTTGGTATATTGCTGAAGATAAACAACCTCTAAGGAACCTCTTATTGTTAGAAACTCCTAAGAAGCTATATGTTTAATGCCTATTATAGAAACCTCTATAAAGCTTTTAGAAAAGTCATGAATACTTGGAATATTGTTTAATACATACAACCTTCTAGAAACCTCTTAGAAACTCTTAGGATGCTATATATTCTATGGCTATTAGAAAGCTCTTTGAACCTTTTAGGGTTAACATCATTAAAAGCTCTTTAAGTAGTTTTTTATTTTTTTCTCAAACTCTTAAAAACCTCTTAGAAAACATTTGGTATAACAAAATGCTATAACAAAAAGCTATTACATTTCTCTTAATTAGTAAGTAGTAAGAATAGAAACTAATTTTCTAATAGCTATTTTTAGAGCAGGGATATTATAAAATACTTTAAAAGACATTAAATTATTTCAAAGTACTTAAAAATATTAGCACCTTAAGTATTAAGTAAATTGAATACCTCGCCCAAATAACAATGAAAATATGTAGATTTGCTATCGACAAATACCTACGTCTAAGTAATTAAAGTTATCGAAATAATGATAGAAAACGTTATATTTATTATTATTACATCATGTACTTTAGTTAGAATAATGCTCTATGACACAATCGGAAAACGAAAATGAAAGTTTAATTTAGATAAATAACTTGAAATCAAATATTTATGTCATAATAAAAATAGGTAATAGAAATTTTAACCTTATCAATCATTTAAACAAAGGGGAAAAAGGAAATAAAATTTTAACGATTAGCAGGAGGTTAAAAGAAACGCCAAAGAGATTCAGACCAATCATATACATTTCGAGGAAAAAGAAGATACTTATTAATGAAAAAGTTTCGCCGCAGCAAATAAAAGTAACCCTTTTGGAATAAAAATTTACAAAATATTATGTTTATTTATTTTATATTTTATTTCTATTTATTGTAAACCTTAATTCGAGAAGAGTGTCATACACGTATATCCTGTTTCTTTGCAATTTTTATTAATATTTAATTGGAAATTAATTTAATTAATGTCACATAACCACTAAAACGTTGTTATTTGATGATACTTCAAAACAGAGAATATATACCGTCGACCGGGGCTATTATACCCACCCAGGGGCTATTGTTCCCAAGGCTACTTTTCAATAAATAAAATTTTTCATGGAAGTGTTTAAAGTTCTCGCTTGGTGCAAGCATAGTTTGATATATTGTGAATAGATGGCAATAAATGTTTTTATTAAATTCTTTGTCAGAAAACAGATAAAAATTCATAAAGTTGGACAATTTTCGTCGTCAGTTAATCAAATCCGTCAAAAGCATCTTGGATCACCTTA
The DNA here is from genome assembly GCA_011057455.1 of Ganaspis sp. Gsp50. Classification (NCBI taxonomy): domain Eukaryota; kingdom Metazoa; phylum Arthropoda; class Insecta; order Hymenoptera; family Figitidae; genus Ganaspis; species Ganaspis sp. Gsp50. The sequence continues at coordinate 14,157 of WNHD01006414.1, read as the reverse complement.
ACTGTTGTAGTGGCTTTGAAAATTTTACAATTACGTGTAATCAAATTATTTATAATGATGTATAATCGGTGACCTAAGTTTCTTATTGAGTATTTTTTAAAAAAAGTGTAAAAAAGCTAACGAACAGGATTCCCAGGGGCTATTGTTCCCATTGCTTAAAATTACTGAAAATCAATCATTTTTCAAAAATTTCTTTTTTGATGTGTAAATAAAGGTATAGTGCATCATCTTTAAAGAGTTTTGACAGGCTTTTGTGTCAAGAAACTAAAAATAAGTAAATTATTAGTTTACGAGAGATGCAACATTACCTCAGAAATGTAGCTGTCATTAAATGTCGGTTATTTGGTTAATCAATGTGTAATTTTAAAATAATGTTGAATTTTGAATAAATATTTTCAAATATATTATTAAAACTGTTAATTTGAAACTTTGTAATTTTATAACTTCGAAAATAATTTTCGTTTTCTTATCTAACTTATAGAAAATCTATAGATGGATGTTCACAACGTAATTCCATAGTAATATTTTTTTTTTTTATAAATCTGAATTTTAGTGAAAGTAACAATTTAAGAAAGTAACATTTTTCTGAAAACAATAGCCCGGGTGACGGTAATTCAATATTTAGCTTCAATTAAATTGAATAAAACATTTGCCTACATCATTGATTTGTAATGGAATAACGATCTACAATATAATAAAGTTCAATTTCTAATTGTTGTTTTTTGTAATAAATTTAAATTTCTAATTATTATTTTTCAAATGAAAATCATTTTATAAATTATTTCTCCTCAATTTTAAATAAGCAATTACCAATTCAGTTTTTATTATTTATAACCAACTTCGTAAAAATCATATCAGGGCCGGAATTCTGATGAGTGACTGGCATTAAAAAGTGTAACTCTTTATATTTATTAACATAAAATAAAATGTCTTACAGAAATAAAGAAATAAAGAAGATTTAAAAATGATCTGTATTGATACTTTTCTTTATATAGGGAGTAGAAGCTTATAAAGTAAAAATAAAATTTGAAAAAAGTGATGATACCATAACTAGATTTTTTAGCGAAATGTCAAAACAAGCGCTAAAAAATTCAAAACAAACGCGAAAAAGTCGGGTTATGATAGTTGTTTTCAAATTTCATTTTCATTTTACAAGCTTCTATTCATTATGTCAAGCATAGTGTCAACATAGAACGTTTTTAAATTTTCTTAAGATATTTTCTTAACATTAAATTTTATAAGATACATTTTTTTGTATCAATGAAAAGAAAGTTACACTTTTTAATACCAGTCACTCATCAGAATCCCGACCCAGTTGTTTCTGTATTATCCTGTCAAAATCCAATTAATTTTAAAATTTGAAGTGCTTTTTTATAAAATTTTCACATTTTAAATATGACTTCATATATTTCTATTTTTATACATATTTAATCATTTTGTTTTTGACAACTTTAGAAAATTGTTTGTTTCAGAAATTGAAACTTTTAGAAAAAATGGATTTACAAAATTCTAAGTGATTTTTTATAAAATTTTAAACATTTTAAATATGACTTCGTAAATTTATAATTTTATACATATTTAATCATTTTGTTTTTGACAACTTTAGAAAGTTTTTTGTTCCAAAAATTAAAACTTTTGAAAAAATGGATTTACAAAATTTTATATTAGAAATTGATAGGTTTTAGAAAATTTTATATTAGAAAACGCAATTAGTTAGAAATGATTTTTTTTTAGAAAAAAAGGATTAGAAAATATTTTTTACAATAAGTGACCCTTTACCACTAAATTAATTAAAATACCAAACCATCTGCCTAATTTGTTTTAAGTTTTGAAAACCTGTATTTTTTTAACTAATGCATTACATATAATCGTAGTATAATTAGAAAAGTAAAATTGCAATTTTTTAAAGCTACTTTCAAATTCACTTACGCCAATGACGAGTGATATAAATTTATAAGGCACTCTCACTTTTGCATGGACTCCAGATTGACTAGTTTTTCACAGACGTGTTGAAATTTTAACACCTGAACGGACTCTCCAAAAGGCACTTTTACATTTCTTGAAATATTTTTAGAACTATCAACTACATGCCCAAACGTTTGAAGAGAACTAGTAAAGAATAAGGAACAACCAATAGCGCGAATAAGTCGTTGTTCCCCACTTTCAAGAACAATATTTACTCTTCCTCTTTAGATAAAAAACATAAAGGCCGAAAATATAAACTGCAGTACCTTAATACTCATTTTTCTTTCAAATTGATTCATGCATGATTAATTGTCATTTTTATCATGCACTATTGTCATTATTCACGTTTTTACTTCCTTTGATATTATTCTATTATTTTGATGTTATTATTGTTATTTTCATTTTAGAAAACAAGTTTTGAGGATGAAAAAACTGAATTTACGCACGTTGTTGTGTGGAAGAAAAATCGTGATTTTTTTAATCAAGGGGTGGTATTTTTACGATTATTTATTATTACACCGTTATATAATATATTATATTATTATCCAGTATTATAAAATCGTCATAATTTATTTTACTATGATATAATATTATAATTATTTTATTCTTATAAAATATCAGAGTGTCGTTCATAAATTACGTAAACAGGAAGAAGAGGGAGAATGCGATGTTTTTTAATATTTTTTATATTAATTTTATAGAACTTTATATTTATCGCTTTTTAAAAATAAATTGTTTATCATTAAATTTATCGCCCTAAAAATGAAGATTTTAATAAAATGTGTTCTTTGTTTCTTTTTGTAATTACAGATAAGAATGAATGAGCTGTTTTTCCACTTGCTTAAAATTTTTAATTCTGAAAATAATATATATTCACGTGCACAAGATTATTATTTATCATATCAATTTTCTTGAATTGCTTTATTTTAAAAGAGTCAAGTATTAATCTCTATATATACACGAAGAAGACAAATTAAATTGTATTGAAATATGAAAAATTTTAATATATTAATTAACAAAATTGGTGAAAAGTAGTTTTGCTTTACTTGGTCTATGAATTTTTCTAATTAATAATAACAAAAGAAAATATTTATTATATTATTATTGTATATACAAGAAATGGAAGAATGAGATCATCGTGTTTAAAAATGGTGTCACTTTCTTGACACAATTTTGAATAACAATTAATACTATTTTTTATTCCGTGACATAAAATTGCAGTAAGAATAATGATTGTTCTTAATTAGTCAAACAACGGGTAACCTGACTTGCATTCAAATACAGCTCGTAATTGAAGCAAATTGGTACGCAACTGAAGGTACTTGCCACTTGGTATTTTAATTTTTATTTCTTTACTTTCTTTAATTTTCTTTTCGAAATTTTGCTTCCTCACAGAAAGACTTGTAACCGTGAAGATTTTCGATTTTCCAAAAATCGACTTACTTTCATCCAAAAAGCTTAAATACGAAGTTTGAACCAAATGTCAAAATGTATGTGTGTGTGCGTGTGAATGTCACGCTTTTTTGTCGCCAGGATATCTCGAGAACGCTTTGCCCGTTTTTAATAAAATTTGGTGGAGTCTTTATACTCGTGAATGTCAAGATTTGTATGAAGGAACTTTCAAAAATTCTCATTCAAATTTTTTTGACACATTTTTTTCTTTAAAAAATCCTGTTTTTTGCATAAAATTTTTTCCCTAATTGAAATTTGAAGTAAGTACTGATAAAATTTTATTTCCTACATCGAGACGAATTGATTGACCTATATAAAGTCTATATTTTACCAAGAATTGGTTGAGTAAATGACATCATTTTTGACATTTAAAATTCATTTTACGATATTTTTGTCGTCAGGATATCTCGAGAACGCTTTGACCGATTTTAATAAAATTTGGTGGAGGCAGCCGGGCTGCCTTCAACACCTTGCCATTTCCTGATTTTAAAGTTTGGATTAAGAACTAAAAAGTATAATTCTTACTAAAAATCACTCAAAACGCGTTTGTGAAGCTAAAACATGGGTTTTGAGTCGAGGAAATTGATTCTAATACCTTTTTTTTGAAAAAAGCAGCGAAGATTAAAAGTGTGCAAGAAAGCCAGCTGTCCTTCACATTTTCTCGAAAACTTACGGTAGTCCCACAATGAAACTTACTGGTCACGTAGAGGATATTTAGGGCTTCATTTGACAAAAAAATGAAATAAATTATAAACCCCATATTTTCAGGATGGACATTTTAAATTTTCAAGTTCGTCGAAAATAGTGTAAAATTTCTATTTCATAAGTAGGATATTTTTTATTTGGAATCGTACTATTTCGTGAATAATTTGCGATATTATAAACTTAAATCGGATAAATAGAACAGAAGTTAGAAATTTTTTTAAAAAATGGTACCAAAAAATTCGAAGTCTTATATCAGAGCCATTTTTAAAAATTTTCCAAAAATATTTGGTGGATCATTTTTTCATTATATAAAGTGTGATCATTGAGAATATTGACCAAATCCCATTGAGTCATTAAAATATCTATGATAAGTTGACATGGACCATCATTAGAATCCCCAAGGACATGTTAGTATAGTCAGTAGTCCTCTAGGAGGTGTATTAAGCGTTGTTCAGCAAGTGTGTCAAAATTGTGACAGGTAAATGTAAAGAAAAAATTATTTTCGTAAACTTTGATTTCTTAATATACATATATAAATAGGCGTATCTTGTTTCCACCAGCATAATGATGGCTTAAGATCGCCAAACCTTATTATTTCTCTACCCGTGTAGAAATTTTGCCATGGCGCTGATCGGGCCCAGATATGACATGGCCAATTCAGGAATGAAACAGGGCCACATCAGGATTTTGTTTTCCAAGTCTGGCCCCGATCGGGCAGGGCGTTTCATTCGTGACTTGGGCCATAATGTGGCAATTTCTACCCGGGTAAAGGCAGCCTTCTTGCCCGGATCTAATCCAACAACTCTATCGTACGTTAACTTCCCCTAAAACCACAAGACCTTGAAGTTGATGGGGGAGCTTAATAGACTCTTTGGGCAACGACTCTGTCTAAGCTCATCTATTCGATGAGGAATGAGGGGGCGTATTCCTCAAAAGTGAACAGCCGCTCAGAAACCAAACTTTACGCGTTTCACCGGGTTGACCGCTCGGGGCGCGAAAGTCAGAGTAGTCTTAGGGAAGGAAGTGGCTTTTAGGTTATTGACAGCGATGTCAAAATACTATTAGAATCGAAAGAGTAGACGCCAAAGGGGTTTTAACTAAGAAGTGGTTTCTTCAATTTTCTCGGTCAAGGAAATTGAGGTGCGAGGCGCGAGTCTCATGACCCCCAATCCAAGTTGTTGTTTTCACCGTGTCGATGGATGAATGGCACTAGGGAAACCAAATCCGCCTTGTCATTGGGGGGATTTGTACGGATAGAGTCAGGCTGCGGCACTTTGCGAGACAGGACCTGTAAAGCTCAGGGACGATCGTGATGGGCGGGCTTGCTTTCCGGACTCGGGTCTCGTTGACGGCAATGATAGGAGGTGCCTTGAACGGAGGCGCGGAGACCCGGGCAAAGTCTCAGTGAATTTTAGCATTATCCTCATGTGGGGCTTGATGAGGATTGACAATTTAGTTCCCATTGCTCGTGGGTTTTCTTATGTATCACACAAAAAATCTAGAATCTAATAAGACCGCTGTTGGTGGAGTAGAGACTCTTCGGAAGGATCACGAAGCTAACAGGGGTGAGGTAGATCAACTTTTGACTGGTCGCGAAGGTGGACCTGAAAAGATTGAGATGGAAGTGGCACAGGATGACGCGGTTCAGGAATAAATGACTGTACAGGGTATCCAATGCACACAGATTAATTTGCACACTTTCTGTTAGAAATGGATTTAGATATACTGAATCAAGGTAATTAACCAACATTTGTCATCGTTAATAGGAGGGAAGTGTTGGATTTAACAATCTGCTCTAATCTGTATTAGACAACAATTAGTAATTAGTAAACAATCTGTATTAGACTGGAGAGTTTCTAACGAAATCTCAATGTCTGACCACAGGACCATTACATTTCAGGATAGAGGCATTAGAACAGCCAGTAAAGTGAGATAGGCATCCGAGAAGAACCGATTGGGCCTCATACTGTGAGGACCTCCGGGTCTCGTAGGGTTACTTCCCACCGACGTACGGAAATGAGGAAGAATTGGAACCAGAAGTAGATCATCTGCAGAGGGCCATTATCTCCTCGTATGAAAGAAACTGTCCTGCTAAAAGATCCGACTTGAGTGGGAGGGCCAAGTAGTGGAACTCCCAATTCGAGGGATTGAGGCAAACAGTAAAAAGGCTCTTTAATAGAGCAAAGAAAAGTAGGAACCAAGAATCTTGGGATTTGTTTGCAAGATGAGGGGGACCTATAAGAAGGAGCTCTAGTTGGCAAAGGTCACCAACTGGAGAAGTTTCTGCGAGGGTATAACCAAAGTGTCCGAAACATCGAGACTTTACAAAATTGTAGCAAAGGATCCAACAGCCAAACTCAGAGCGATTAATTTCCCTAATGGGCATTTTGCGCAAACAAAGGAGGCGTGTCTAGAGCATTTAATGAAAGTTAACTTTCCAGGCTTCAGGAAGGCAGAAGATAATGAGTTGAGAAGATATACAGTGGTCTTGATGCACTGTAGAGAACACTGGAATCTGGCCTCGAAAATCTTTATTTCGGAAGGGCTCAATTAGGCTATAAACTCATTTAAACCATATAAGTCACCAGGGAGGATGGTGTATACCCGTTCCTCTTACAGAAAGGATTGGAATACATACGAACCCCACTGTTAAAGATTATGAGAGCATGTATAGCTCTGGGGTTCACACCAGAGACCCGGAAAAGGACAAAAGTGATCTTTGTCTCGAAGGCTGGCCGAGCAGGTTACACTGCGGCTAAGGACTCTCGGCCGAGCAGGTTACACTGCGGCTAATGACTTTTGGCCGATCAGCTTCACCTCCTTCATGTTGAAGGCATTGGAAAAATTGATTGAGTTCTATATCAGGCAGGAATGTCTGATAGATAGGCCCTTGCACGTGGGTCAGCATGCATATAGGCCTGGATTCTTGGTCGAAACTGCGCTACAGACGGCTGTGGATAAAATCGAGAAAGAATTAGATGTAGGAGAGTACGCGGTAGGTGCCTTTCTGGATATTGACCGGGCTTTCCCAAGCACACCCTGTAAAACGATCTGCAAAGAAGCACGGAAATGTGGCGTACCTGAACCACTTGTTAAGTGGATCAGAAGTATGTTGTAGAACAGAGGCAATAGTTTTTAGAGGAACAAGGGGGGCATTGAGGACCACGCCAACTGCGGCATAGGGATTCATACTCTCGGAAGAACCTCTGTATATATCTGCTATGGCAAAAGCTGCGCTCACCATGAGCAGGCTAAAGGCACAAGGCAGAAGGGAACAAGGTGAGGAACACACTAGGTTTCCGGATTCCATTCTGACTATCCCAAAGATGAACATGGGCCAGGACAGAATGATGAAGAAGGTTAAATTTAAACCTTTATTCCAAGTACAAATCCCAAATAGGGACGATTGGAAGAAGGGCCTTCCTTAGACCGGGGGAATCTGGTATACAGATGGATCTAAAATGAAATGCGGCACAGGGGCAGGTATATATAAAAGCACCGGCTGCACTAGGGTTTCAATATCACTGGGACATTACTCGTCGGTCTGGCAGGCTGAGGACTTCGCGGTTTTGGGCTGCGCTTAGATGGTACTTCATAATAGGGCATCTAGGCGGATCGAGATCTGTGCAGACAACTAGTTTTCCTTGACCGCGTTAGTGAGCACGGTTATTGGATCTAGGTTGGTTTGGCAATGCCGAGAGATGCTGGATAGAGTAGGCTCAGTAAATAAGCTTTCATTGGCCTAGGTACCGGGACATTCAGGAATAAAGGGAAATGAAAGGGCGAATGATCTAGCTAGAACTGGATCAGAGACACCAATGATGAGCCCTGAAACTGCAATGGGAATAATGTAAAGTGGGGTGAAAGAGGCTATCAACAGGTGGATACAAGGATGGCAGGAGAAAGTTTAGCGACCACGGAAGTGGGACGGCAGGCAAGTGAACTGTTAATTTTAACCCTAAACGAGGGCCGTTTGCAAAGCCTTTTGAATCTCAATAAAACCAGTGTGCGAACCTTGGTCACGTTATTCACTGGGCACGGTCTTCTTAATTATCACCAACACAAAATTGGAAAGCAAAGCTCTCCATTGTGTAGGTGGTGTGAAATTGAGACAGTGTCATCAGTCCATGCTTTATGTCATTGCCCGGCTTACGCTAGGGAAATACATATGAGTTGGGGAGAAGCGTTCGCGGACTCTATTGATATTACCGATCTTCTTTTGGAAGATATCTCGGTCTTCTGGAAAGTGGCAGATCTCTAAAGAAGCCAGTTATTTGAGCTGATTGGCAAGGGTACAATGGGTGTCACACCTAAGTGACTAATTCTGCAAGGAAAAGCCCAATCTGCTTAGTTAATAGAATAGAATAGCATAGAATCGTACGTCAAGCTCCGTGCAACACCTCTTTCTCTATTTCTTTCCATTATGTCTGTTTTGGGCTTCTCAAAGACAATAGAGACTTTGACCCCGTCTGCCGAGATACATTCGGGAATAATCCTTTTGTCCAAACTTTTAATTTCCAGGACTCTGTTGCACTAGTACTCCATTTTTTTCGCAGTTCGAAGGGAATCCAATTGTTCTATAAATGCCCTATGAGCAGTTGTTCTGTTTTTTTTCTTATTTCTTTCCTTATAGTCTAGGTATGCTAATACTTTATTCTTTAAGACTGTATACGCATATGTTAGATGATGCAAGCCATGTCGCATTATCAGGAAAAGAGTGAAGCTCTTTTCTCCTTTACCAATAAAGTGTTTCTGCAATCTGAGGAAGAATGGAAAAAATTGTTTATACTTTTCCTTCTTCTCCAAGTAAATGAAATTTAGCTTCTCTGCATCCAAAAGGGTTTGAAAGGTTTTTTCCACAAATGTTCCTTTTAACGCACTGAACCATAAATCTTTGAACTCATTTTTGCTTCTTCTGTCCTCACTAGTTTTTCGTTTAAATAATATAACTTTTCTTTGTTGTTTTTTCTTCGGCCTCTTCCTCTTCGGTATTCTCATTTTCTTCACTTAAGTGGTTTCAATTTCTCTTCTCTCCCTTTCTTTCTTTCTCTTCTCAAGTGATATCCTTTTATTTTTAGTTTCCTTCTATTCCCGTACTTTTTCATTATCTTCTTCTTTCTTTTGCTTCCTTGCTTTCTTTTTTAACAAATTTCTTTTATAGCTGTTAGTCCTGTTATTCATTCCAGTAGTCTTCTTTTCATCCCTTACTTCTTCCTCCTCTTGTTCCTAAATTTTACTAATGTCTGTTGACACCTGTTGCTCCGTTTTGTCGACTTTTACATCATTTGGCTGGATAAAAAAGAAACGGTTTGAAGAAAAGCTCTGCTAAAGCAAAGCTTCTCCTCTCGTGTGGACCACATTTAAAACGCAGTCATCAAAATTTTCTGCTATCTGCTTAACCAAGCCAGTTTTTAAAAAAGTATTATACAAAGGAATTTTATCCTCCCCCTTTGCAAGCGTCCTGTACGCATCGAAGTCGGGTAAGAGCATGAGATATTCGAAAAAATAACTTGCTCTATTTAATAAAACACTCACAACCTTTACGTCATTGCGGATTTTTCCGATAATTAGTTCATTTTTGTCAATTCTCTTCAAGAAACATTTCTTTGTGGCGTAATGCTTGCCTTTATTTCCTTCTCTCTTTTTTTATATTGGAATTTAATGGAGGTATATGCATTTCCATCTCTGAAAAGGAACGATAACATTACAGAATGCAGTCAAAAAAGTGTATGGAAATACTACTGTAATTGGACGCAGTGGTAACAATTAAGGAGTAAAAAAACTGACACATTTCTGATATTATATATACCTTGAATGTGTTGCTGCTGAAGACGTGGAGTCAGGAGGCAGTAATTTTGTGGTTTAGTATTATTACTTACAATTACGTCAATCTATCTTGGATGTTGAGCAAGATGGTTTTTGGGACTCCGTATCTGGTGTTGGATTGCTTTTGTGCCTGAAACGCCATAATGATCAAGAGACAGTTCATGAAAAGAAACTTTATGTTAGTTGTACATCATACTTAAAGATTATTAATTATGACATAATACACTGTCGGGTCCGAATCTTAAATCAAACATTTTTCGAATTAAATGTCTGAATTATAATTTAAAAAATAGAAGTCGGTCATTAAAATATTAATTTTCAAGTAAATACCTTTTATTTGTAGCAAGCATGGAGTATTTTGGAGGTCCAAACTTTCCAATCGACTCAAGTCAGATTCCTGCAAAGAAGAATGGTTAAATTTTTACAAATTGTAATTGAAGATAGCAATTTCCTGATTAAAGGAATACTCTGCCAAATAAAGAAGTATCAAATGTGATAACAATATCTCACCTCAGCCATTTGAATGAAGACTTGGATTTAATATCGAAAGTAAATTAATAATTTGCTGACACTTGACCGATGCATCTGTCGTCTGATCAAATTTTAAACGAGTAACGCTTTTTTTAACATTATCTGGATCTAGTTCCATCGATCCTTGGTCCCCTTCACAATTAACTATTGCTGCTTGATTCTTAGATTTTTTAGCACACTTCTCTACTTTTTTTTACGTTTTTGCATTGCTTTTAAATTATACTGCAAATCAGTAAAAGTAAATAGTTTTCCATACTTAGACACCATTGAATCTGTTATTTGTGTGGTTTCGTGATACATTAATTTATGATAGGGCCAAAATAAGATATATGGAATGATAAGAACAGTTCACTCTTCTATAATATCTACAATGTTTTGTAATTCTGTGATATTGTTCAGGAAAAGTCGTTGAGCAGTGTAAGTGGTTTCTAAATGATGGCGTAAATCGAAGTTTTTAGGAAGCTTAACAGAATACGTGTTAAGATCTTTTTGCTTTTCTTCTACAGTCTCATTGGTCTTACCTATCGGGTGTTTTTCCGATTGCCAGTTCTGGCCACAACCAGATTTTGCAATAATTAAAGTCGTTTGGCAATGAAGAGTGATCTTCTTCGATTTTTTTAAAAAATTATTATTACCAAGTTCTACACAATACTCTGATCTATTTTTAAGCTTTTTTTAATTGTGTAGTAACCTTCACCGAAAAAATCCCACTCTCAACTTTATCCATAAATGTATTTGGGTAATCACGAATCATTATTTTTGCAACCGCAACAAAGTCTTGTTCCGTTAAATAATTACTAAAGTTTTTCATCAGATCAACAATTATTCGAACGAAATGATTAACAACAAACTTTGAACGTTTCTCGCTGTTTAACTCAAGATAGTATTATATATTTCACCTTTCATTGGCCATGGGGTTTTCAAATTTTCCCAGATTACGTTAGACGGTTCAGAAGCCAGCGAGAATTCATCCTCCTTTCTCCTTCTAGGAACATTTTCAATTACAGGCTCTGAACTGTCAGAGTCTCTTCTGTGCTGTTTAAGAATTGAATTCGAAGGGTCAAATAATTTTTTAGCTTCTTCAGCAGGAGGAATGGTTTGTTTATCCTCATTGCAGAACTTAAAGCTCTCAATACGCTTATTTAATTGGGAATAAGAAAACCATTCTTCTTTAACAAAATATTGAATAGCGACCATCAAAGCATAAGGAGTTACACCTTCAAAAAAATCGTGAGCTGTACTGTTTGTGTGTCACCGTTGATAAATACATCTTTTTAAAAAATATATGCATAAATTATTTAAAAACATTTAATATTTCAATAACATTAAAATAAGTACATGGTGTATTCTATGAATTATTTACATTTAATTTATTTTTCATAAAAACAATTGTTTTTAATGCTACATGAAAAATAAAATCAACTTGTTTTGTTATTTTGCTATTTGACAAAAAAGGTGAAAGTTATGATTTTTTTAAGAAATAAAAAGTGTTTTTTTATTTTGCTAATTGACAAAAATTGTGAAAGTTACGGCTTTCTTAATACCTTCAGATTAGACGACTTTTGAAATTCATTTTTCTCTGTCATACTAAAAGATAAAAAATAATATAACATATGAAAATTATTCGTCTTTCATTAAATATTTCAAATATGTAATAAAAAATAAAGTTACTGTAATCAAAGCGTATTAAAACTTAAAATGAGGTCTAAAACGTGAATTCTCTCAAAACCGAAATAATAATATATACTAATTCTATCAGCAATGGTGGACGGCGTAGACGTATTCGTAGACGTATTAGTATTTTGCAACAGTGGAAGGCGAATTATCGACAATTCTCGGGATACCATAAAAGAATTTGATCGATTAATTTGCCCTTGATTGTGAAGATCGTGAAGCTCAGCTAATATCTTTTTTAAAATGATTTCTTTGTATCATAGTGTGATCTGCGTGGAAAGTATATGGACCATCGTACTTAAATTTGTTACGCAGGAATTTACTAGCCAAGTTCGAGTAACCAAAAACGACCTTGACTGGACGGACTGATACATTTGTTTTCTTCTTCCCTACTCTGTCCAACTTAAGACCTTCAATTGAAGTATCCATTTTTTCGAACACGACTAAAAGCTTGTTTCTATCTTCCTGAATTTTCAAATCCGGAGTAGCTGCAGATGATTCCTCGACTCCAAAAAAGATTGCATTTTTAGATCTAATTTGGCGTTCAAGAATTTCAGATACTACATTATTTGCTTCGCTACCAGTACTCGTATTTTCTAAATCGTACAAGTTAGATTCAACTTTGTCTAATCTTGATTTAATAACTTTTATAGAAACATCAGTGGTTTTTTGATAATCGGAAACTGCATCCAATTTGTCTGATAATGATTTTGTAGAGTTATCAAATTCCAATTTATATTATTCTAACTACGCTTTGATATCTTCCAAATTCTTATCCAAAAGTTTCTCCATTGTTGCTTCCATAGCACTGGTAAATACAGAATTTGGAGAAGGAGATCTAGAAGAGCAACATTTAGAAATATCTCCCTTGAAATAGATCTTGTAACGAGAAGCGCGAATGTCATAAAATAAAGTTCCACAACCCGTACATGTAACACCTGACTTAGGTTTATTACCACAGTGGGGACAGTGGACAGTAGTAGTAGTGTCCAAATTAAGTTGACTCATAATTACGAATAAAATTAATTATTAATCTTTTTCTATTATTGTAGCTACCTGATAAATATGGGGCGTGTACCACAAGTATACCAGCCTGAAATCGAAAGGGCATGGAATTTTCTTAAAACTTTATTAAATTGTTATCCTATTTAATGGTAATAAATCACTAAAATATTCTATTCTATTGTATATTTAAACCATAATTGGGTGTTTCCTTTCGGAAATAGGCACTGAGGTTTTACCCTTTTACCTATCCCAATTAGCTCAAACTTCTGGTTTCTTTAGAGGCCTGTCTTCTTCCAAAAGCGCAGGATCACCTCTAAAGATAAATCCGTTTTGTCCTTAGCGTCCGCAAACGCTGACTTTCCCAACACATAATATATATTTCCCTTCGAAATCCGGGCAATGACACAAAACATAATTTGATGATTCTACATCTTCTTCATGAATGCACCTATACATGGCACTTTTCCCTCACATGGCATAAATATTTTCACTGAAAAGCTAAGATAAAGCTAAGATTTTTGCCAATAAAATGTGTAAATTTCAAAGTAGGAAACCGTAGGGTTAAAAGAGAAATAAAATAAGTAACAAATTTGAAGGTGCGCCTACGTCAATAACATTTTCTTTGGGTTGCGAGGCTGCTTTTTATCACATTTATTATCCCTTTAATCATAGATTATCAAGTGTACAGACATGAATTGTTGCAAAGAAATGAGAAGTTCCTGCTTGACTGTTGTTCCAACACGATTCTTACATGCACCGATTCCATTTATTCAAACTTCTGAGGGTCCACATGTTCCAACTCCAGCAGAACATGATGGAAAAACATTTGCAGATTTTGGATTAAGGAAAATACTGCATATTAAATCTTCATTTGATCTGAATAAACTTCCTTATGATTTTTATTGCCCTAGTATACAGTCGGAAATTTGTGATAGAACCTGTAACATATGCGGAGTGTACTTTTGTTCTAAGAAGGCTGTTACGAACCACAAACGTTCC
>WNHD01006413.1:0-10621 GCA_011057455.1 Ganaspis sp. Gsp50 | reverse complement strand
TTTCGTTAATGTGAACATTACCTAGGTAAAGTTAAAATTTTTCAGATTACCTGAATATGTTAGGTATTCTTCAGATTAACTAGGTAATGTGCACATTAATGAATTTCTCACTTTAACGGTAACATATACACTTGATTGATGAGAAGCTTTAATACTTGTAGCAGCTTTGAAAACCTTTACATAAATGAAAACCATTTATTAATTTGATTTCTGTACACAAATTTTAACATAACCTCCAAGTACATTAAAGAACTTTCTGCGCAGACTCAAGAGTGACTTCCATACCAACAGAATATTCTCTCGAGTCGCTCACTAAGCAAGCAGCGCTACCATGGCGACAAGCAAAAATTGTGTCAACTTTAACTCTTTTTTCTTCTTTAATTAATTTACAGGAGTCGTGACAACGAACATAATTTTACCAATTTTGAAATATATTTCAAATGTAAATTAAACACATAAGCTATAAAATTTGCCAATTTTACAGTAATTTTTTAAAAATAGTATAACTTCGAACACGAAATAGTTAAAATTACGAACAAAAATTGTTCAATATTAAATGCATGGATGAAAAGTAAAAACAGAATTTCTCTTTATAATCTGTACAATAATTTAAAGAATAATTATAAAATGAAAGAAAGAAGAATTTTTTCGAGCTAGGATAAAATAATAAGCCAGTAACGACCTACTTTAAGCTCATTTAACCCAAGCTAGCTAAGAACCTGCTTAGTTTGGTGGTTTGTACACAAACCCTGGTAAACAAGCTGCATAAAAGAGGACTAGTGACCTACTTTAAACTAAAGGAACATCCCTTTTTAAGAAGCAAGCTTTTACTTTTTCTTCTTTTCCTCGTATTAACATGATAATCTCAAGACATTAGACTTCCCGAAGAAAAGAATTTTATATTTGGAATTAATTTTACGCAAATATTTTCAACATTTTATGCAAATATTGGTACGCAGCTAATATTTGTAATCATTATCAATTTTTATAAAATGTATCTACATTGCATTATTTTTCTTTAATCTGTAAATAATTGAAAAATTGGAACTGAGAATTTTATTTTAACAAAGTCTGAATTGTGATTTTTTAAACTTGAAGACAAGATGAATAATATCAAACAATTAATATATGATGAAAGATGTTAGCAAAAGATAATTTTTTCTTACAATTGTATAAATGGATTTTTTGCAATTAAAGTTTTTGTTAAAATTCCACTTCTCTTCCACGAAAGACATTTAAAAAAATTATTTTTTATTTAATAAAATAAATAAAATCATAATTTTGTTAAGTTTATTTAGTTAAAATTTCATGCCAAATGTTTAGATTTTTAAATTTTCAGTTGCAATTATAGCGCAAATTAAGTAAAAATAAAATGTCACAAGAAATTAATATTAATTATTTGGCTTGTTATAAATAGATTCGTGAAAACAGGTTGTATTTTTTAATTTTTCAGTAGAAATTAAAACTATCGATTTATAAAAAAAAATGCATAAAAGAAGTTTAATGAATTACTAGCGTAATTATTCTCGGTCTCTAACGCTCCCTTGAATTAGTTTTATTTCTTAACTATCTTTTTTTTTTAACTTTTAAAAAGTTAGCTCTTTCCAATTAACTTTTATTATGAAACTTTCAAGGACATTTTTGTCACTTGGCTGGAAAACTATAGTCTCTAAATTTTAATCATTAGAAATTAACAACTAAATAAACTACAAATATGAGTATTCAAATTCTATTATTAAAAATAAGTAAAGTTCTATTAGATATCAGTAAAATCAACCGATCGCAGTGTGGTAATCTAAGTGTTCAACAAACGATTCTCTGTCTCTACATGGAGAATATGGTACCTATCCATCCCAGGTAGAAAAATACCACTGGCATATTACTAATTCAGTACTAACGTAGGAGTTTATTCTCCACTGGACCCGAACTGGGCCAATACGGGCTCATAACGATCTTTTCTCCGGCTCACTACTGATCACATCAATCAGTACTATACTAATACTGGGTTAGTACTGATTGTCATTACTAACCCGGTCTCACAAAATTGACGTCTGACGAAATTTAGATTGCACAAAATCGACGTCTGACGAAATTGACCTACGAAAAAATTGATGTGTGATCATAAAAAACAAAAATTTACAGAAAAATTGAAAAAAACCTTTAATATTACAAATATACGATAGAAATTAGGTATATAGGATCTACAGGGAGAAATTTTAATTCTTAGTAGTGGCCTTGAAGGTGACCTTGATGATAAACAAAAGTTTAAGAAATACTCGTCGATTTTTAAATTGTTTTAAAATAATGTTGTGTAAATCAATTTCGATAAAACTTTCATATTTTTAAGTATTAGAGACGTTATAAATTCAGATTTCTATTTAATATATTATACTTATCATAATTGCTTATAACCTTTCACGTCTTTGCAAAATTGACTGTGTTCCTGAAATTAATTTTCGATTTTCCTTTTTTTGTTAGATTCCGTATAAAAAGAGAAGAAATTTTATGTATATTAGAAACACTACACTATTCTAAAAAAATTAAGATTTTTCAAAAATATAAATGAATCAGAGTTTTTGAAAAAGAAAATCACCCTTCATGTCTTTGCAAAGTAGACGGTGTTCCTGAAAATTTTTTTGGGTTTTCCTTTTTTTTATGGATTCCTAATAAAAAGAAAAGAAAATTGATGTATATTAGAAACACTACACTATTCTGGAACAATTCAAATTTTTCAAAAATGTCCAAAATCAGAATTTTTTAGGAAAATCACCCTTCACGTCTTTGCAAAGTTGACTGTGTTCCTGAATTTTTTTTTGGATTTTCCTTTTTTTGTTAGATTCCGTATAAAAAGAGAAGAAATTTGATCTATATTAGAAACACTACACTATTCTGGAACAATTCAAATTTTTCAAAATTGTGCAAAATCAGAATTTTTTAAGGAAAATCACCCTTTACGTCTTTGCTAAGTTGACTGTGTTCCTGAAATTTTTTTTGGATTTTTCTTTTTTTGTTAGATTCCGTATAAAAAAAGAAGAAATTTAATGTATATTAGAAACACTACACTATTCTGGAACAATTCAAATTTTTCAAAAATGATCAATCAGAATTTTTTAAAAAGAATATCACCCTTCACGTCTTTGCAAAGTTGACTGTGTTGCAGTTCCAAAAAGGTCCACAGGACCTTTTTTGTGAGAAAATAAACTTCCAACAAATTTTTCATTTACCTTTTTTGGATAGAATTAATTATTTCAGAGATAACAGCAAAAAAACGAGAATTTAGGAAAAAATCATCTTCAGTGATCCTTACTAACTCGCCAGTAAAAGTTACACTGTCGCTTCAAAAGACACTTTTGTAAAGTGTTTTATTCGAAGTAAATTAAGACAAAGATCAATGTAATAGCATAAAATGCGGCTGAATTATTAAAAGTTAAAAAAAAATATGTTAATTTACGTTTACTTCAGATGGAAACATTTTTATGATCTGGGAATGTACTTATAATTAATATTAAGGGCTACATCTTTTAAGGAAGTTTTTATTCGATATATGCAACAAAATATCAGGTTGGGAATAAAAGAAATAGTTGATAAAAATCGCCCTAATCCATACATCCATTTTCTAAATTTAAGCACAGAAGACTAGCTGAAGTGTCTATTTGTCAGATTATTTATTCTAAATCACAGAAAATCGAATTGTCCACAATTTATATTTATTCATTTAATACACTTGCTTTGACACTTATAAACATTCAAGGATGTTAGTTATCATTTGATTATAATAAATATTGTTTCGTTGTATGACGTGGGTATCTCTCTAGGGTGTAGTCGACGTCAGGGGGGGATGAAAGAATTCGGTGGGGCATTTTGTTCTGCTAGCTGACCAATGTCACCTTAAGTGTATTGCCGGTACCCTTAAGGTAAGATATCGTAAATGGTGAAATATTGAATTAAGGTTATTGTGATATTAGTGTTAACTAAAAATTTATTTGTAGAATCTCCACGCTGATTTTGATTCGTACTGGAGAGATATCCACGTTCAGGAAGGGTCATCATCAATATTTGATTGACTTCCGGTCGCCCCCGAGGAACCGAGCGATAAGTTTCATTTTATTATTTCTGTTTCATAATTTTGTTTTCCACGTCTATTTTGAAGGTGTTGATTAATGAATGTTTGTATAATTGTCTTATGTATATGTATGAATTTTGATTGACTAGATAACTATCAGAAGATTTTATTAAATTCAAGTAAAGGGATCCCTAAAAACTCGGCAGAAATTATTTTGATTTCTAGCATAAATACTCATGCTGTGAAACCATAAAAAACCTATTGATTTTATTTATCATTGTTTACTTTCCTTAATAAGGAAAATCATTACAACATGCTTACAAAAGAGTAACGCATAACAAAAGATCAAAAAGAAAGAAAATACATAATACTGTTGTGAGCGTTCGACATAAATTTTAGATAAAATGCAAAGAAAAGAATTTACAGAATTGCACGAATACAAAAAATCAAGCTAACCCTCAGTTGAGGTAAGATCTCTATTAACCTGTTTAATGAGAGATAAAAATAAATGTTGGCAAGCCGGACAAGAGATAAAAGTATGTATGATGCAGAGACTTTAACTCTAAATTACAAAAGACCCAAGCCATTTTAGGGTAAAACGAAATTTTATTTTGTCCGAAAATGACTCTACTCACATGTTTGTTTAGTAATATAATTTGAGCGAAAATTCTTTTGAAAAAAAGAAGCATATATTCATGTGTGCCGAAATGTAACGAAAGATTAGGATAAATAATAAAACTTTTAGATATTTTATTCCATATCATGGTTTGTAAGATGTGTCATTAATTCAGTATTTAAAGGGGAGGAATCTGCTTCAAAATTCAACGACTAATTCTCCAAGTCGCATGGTTTACAAAAATAACATTCAATTGGATGAACCAGTTATAATCGTTATTAGAGTCACTACTTTAATTAACCTCTCGAAACAAAGCCTGGGATACCGTGAAAGATCCATTTTTAAAATTTCGTTTAGCCAGCTCAATGTAAATTTGAGTAAAACTGCAAGGTGAGAATAGTGAAATGTCTTGATGCGAAACTAATCGAAAAGAAGTGTCAATGCCGTTTCCTCGTTAGGAATAGTGTAACCTCGTGAAAGACGTAACGAGCGAACCCTCGCACGACCAGGCAATAATACCCTGGTTTGCACAAGCGACAGATTCACTTGCTTGTATGCAGAAGACTCACGCATACAAGTGCTCGTGACTCGCGTAGAGAGCCACCCCGGAGGTCGGGCCATCATAATATAGATTAGCTCATATGGCTCTCCCCTTGTGTTAGCTTGGATCTGGCTCATAGCCCCGAGTACTCTGGGATTCACTATTCATACACGCGACAATTAGATAGGCATTACTCTGTATATATACGAGGTAGGAGCAGGGGTGGCGCGACGCGACGTTGGAGTTGGCTGAACTGGGACTAGGAGGGGTTGCTTGAGTCAACCCCTAAGCCAGTGTAAACACGTTTTAATAGAGATTCGCTCGAGCGGTTATAATAGCTTTGCGGATGTAGCGGCTCGTCCGCCTTTCGAATCCCCACCTTCCTCTCTTCCGCCCTCAAATTCACCCCCAATCTTCTTCTTGAAACCCTCTTCTTTTAGCGCGAGCGCTATACCATCTCAATTCTCTTGCGACTTCTTCAATTCTTCTAACTCAAATATCTAAAAATTGTTTTAGCTTTTCTAAATCACTTATTAAAGATGTTTACTATTAAAAATTAATAGGATCTTATACACAAGAATTCTATATGCAGAATTTGTACATGTCCACTTTATTCTATTTAAAATAGGACACAGCCAAGGCCCTTTCCGAATTTCTAAATTTGAAAAAATACAAAAAAATGGCAATAATTGATGCGCTTTTCTAAAGCATACACGCTGTAAAATTTTGATTAAATTTTGCTGCCCACAACTTTCTTAAATTATTCAAAATTTTGAATATTTGCTTTCTGATGGTTAAATTTGTTTAATTGAATTATTCGGAGGTTGAAGCGGTAATGATGATAATGCCGAGTTGGAGAAAATACAAAAACGCTTCTTGAAATTCCTTGCTTTTATGTCTGACGGCTTCTATCCACAAAGGGGATTTTGTTACAAGGATCTTTGCATTAGATTTAATTTTCTTACTATTGCCCAGCGTAGAATCTTGGTTGCTACCACTTTTATTTTTAAAGTTTTAAATGCACAAGTTTATGCACCGGATTTATTGTTTTTAATTAACCTTCGAGTGCCCAGACTGTCGTCAAGGAATTCTGAGCCTTTCTATCTTGACACTCCGTCGTTATTAATTGGTTATATGTTGCCGATTTTTTTTGGATGTCAACACATTAATAATATGTATAGAACTATGAAGCCTGATGCTGATTTGTTTTTTACTTCTTTCAATGATTTCACTAAAGCGATTAATCAATATATTAATAAGTGTCAGATTGATTAATTCCTTTTTGTTTATTGTCGCCATACATCTAGCAAATAAATTTCCTTTTTTTTCTGTTTGACGCGGATGATTGCAATTGTTTTTTTTTTACTTATAAAATGCCTTGGTTGTCACCACGTTAATTATTATGCGATAACTGTATTCTCGTTACCCATTAATGGTCCTATTGGATTGCGGGTTCATTTGTGTAAATAAAATAAAAATAAATAAAATTCCAAGTATTATCGTGATCCAAATAGTAAGGTCTGGCGAACTAGCGTTCCAAAATTGACACAGTTTGCGCATCTAATGGGTTTCGCTAGTGACAGACATTTTGGGAATCTTATCGCCTCACAGAAGAAGGAATCTTACCTACTATAGACTTGTTCAATAACATTTTATTATTTTGTAGATAATTTAGAAAATTCGATTAATACCGACCAAGCAGACATTTTATTAAATGCCTATAGATCTTGGTTTGAGTTCGGATGATGGTAACTTAAATTTAATTCCATGTGGTTGTCAAAATTAAATTAAATTTTTGAAGTAAATTGTTTTCTGAAAAAATAAACATTTAATAAAATGTCTGCTTGGTCGGTATTAATTGAATTTTCTAAATTATCTACAAATGAAAATTGACCGACGAATATAGTGAAATTTTATTATTTTATTGCTAATAATTGGTATTGATATTCAATACCAACAAGTAACAAGTAACAAGTTAATGCTTATAACACGTAATTCAAATCTACCGGAAGTCCCGTGGTACAAGATGGCGGCCACTGGCGAAGAATCTGATTGGGACACTTTTTTTTACTTGCGCGTACCCAGACCCTACTACTTGGATTATGAAGTATTATTAAAAGTTTTACCCTTTTTCTTATCCAGTATAGTCCTAAACTGGTTTCGTAGTTCACGTCACCCTTTGAAAATTTTTGAAGATTTTTCACGAGATTTTTAATGTAGATTTTTTAATCCTGACTTCCAATCTGAATTACGACAGGAACTCTACCACTATGCTCAAGGTGAAAGAGAATCTGTCTCAGATTTTATTACTTGCGTGTTGTCTCTTTTTAATTGTTTAATATCATTGAAAATTGAGGCATTCTCTGAGTAAAAAGCCACCCTAGAAAAATTTTTTTTTGGCAATAAAATATGTTCCAGTCTGCATAAAAACAAATATGTAGGGTAGGTTTTTAGGTATGTGTAGTGCGTGGTTGCCATGTTATCAGGGGCTAAAGTTTTGTGCAGCGTAATTTTCAAAAGCCAATAACTTTTGATTGGATTAATGAGTTTGAAAAAGTTACCATGGTTTTTTATACAAAATTTCCTAAACTTTCAAATGAGATTAACTAATAATTTCAAAAATCATTTTTTCTTAAAAAAAAATACAAAAAATTTTTTTTTTTTAATTTTAAACCCTCGCTCCCCCCTACGATTTTTTTCAAAATCCCCCAAAAATGTTCCTTATTTCATAAGCTTTCAACCCTCCAAAGGTCATTTTGGGACAGGAAAGTGCGCACGAGCTACAGGTAAATAAGTAATAGCATTCAACTAAATAATTTTGCATGTAATCGTCCCGTGTGGTCTTTAATTATTTTCCGTTCTTAAAGTTGTGATTAAATTTACACCCACACATGGTTTCTGCATTTTGCGTAACCCAGGCTCAACGACGTGGACGTAGCAGATATTTGATCCCTTTATTTTTTTTATTTTTTTTTCTATTTTTTTTATGTTTTTTTTTATATTTTTGAAGTTTTTATATATTTTTTTTTAATTTTCCATCATTTTTTATTTTTTAAAGATTTTTCCAAAACTCACTACAAGCTGCTAGGCTTTTGAAGAAACTTAAGTGAGCGTATTCAAGGTATGTTCTTACGTTTTCGTCCACGATTTGCAGGAAATACTGTTGTGAATTCAGCAAAGCTAAAGACTCTTAAAGAAATTTTATCATCACCCATAGATATGAACGAATGATACTTCTGAGTACCAGGAATCGTTTTGGCTGCAAAGAATCTGTTTTTTAAAGAAGCCTCAAGAATGTTGTGCTCTTCTTGTGAAGAAAAATACACAGATGTACTTAAAAGATTTTCTGTCGCCCATTTAAAAAGTGCATTAGCAGTTAAAATTTGTTCTGAAGAAGGGCGTTGCAAGCTTGCTCCTGCTGCTAATCGTTTAAGATTTCCTCCTATGCCATCACAGGGCCCTTTTCCATGCGCTGTGGCGTGAAAATGCCACTCAGCGTCTACATCAAAATCTTCCTTATGCTTCATTAGGTTAGAAAAATTAAACCGATTTTTATAATGCTGTGCTGCACCATCAGTAAAATATATTATGTTTGTTAACGGTATATTTCTCTCACGTAAATGATTTATAAGGATTTTTTGAAAAGCATGGACGGCTGTGGTATTGTGCTTTAGATCATCGGAAAGGATTGCCATACTGTGATGTTTTAGTTCTTGATTTTGTACATAATAATATACAACGGTATGGATGGATACTTGATCATTGTTCCAGTGAAACGTTTGAGCAGCATTTTGGGCAATAAATGCATAGTTTTCTGCGAAATCACAGAAAACTAGCACTTCCCCTTCTTGAAGCGTTTATTTCCCATAATTGGTACTTTATTTCGTCAATATCTTCACTTTCAAAAAGCTTTTCTAAGTAGTTCTTTATAATATCAATATTGTCTTGACATTTCTGACACTTTCCAAAGTGACAACTAGGTGTTGGATTATCACAGACCATAATTTTTAAGAAACCTTTGTACGAAGTGATTTCGTCAACGAAGGTATAGAAGCCCCATCAATCATTAAATGTACATTTTCATGATATGTACATACGCAGACTGAGTGTGTTCCACTTGAACCTGCAAGAACACAATGTTTAGGACGCAATCTAGCAAAAGTGGAAAATCCTACTTTGCAATTTGGATGTTTGTTTTTAAAGAGGTTAAAAAGTTCTGAAAGGTTACATAAAATAAGACGCTTTGGTTCATGAATACGTGTTCCATCCACTTGCTTTACTGATACAAAATCTTTTTTGCCCGGTAAAATACGACTATTTACGTCATTTTCATAGAAGTTTATAACAGAATTTTTTACTTCATCGGACAAAGGATGTCCACAATTTTTATTTTCTGTCCCTTGTCTTGCTTTCATCAGAAGTGAGCGTGAGCAATAAAATAGTTTTGCAACCTTTCTATCTCTCCATGAATCAGGCATAAGCGTCAAAATTTCATTTTTCTTCAAATTGCTTGTAAGTGGATTTTGAAATAAATTTTTCATTTTTTTAACTATTTCGGAAAAATGAAAAGCGTCCCCAAGGTTGGCTATATCTTTCTCATCAGGAAACCAATCTTCGTCTAATTCGTTCTTTGATTCGAATTGCATGTCCTCTTCTACTTTTAAAATGTGAGGAGTTTCAATGGCAAAATCATCAGGCCAACCTTCTTTAGAAACTTTTTTACGACACTTATCGCACAAATACAGAATTTTTGGAACATTTTTACCACTAATTCGTGATCCTTCAATTTTACGAGCATTTTTCTTTTTATGCTTTAGATATTTGAAAGGATTAGAACATTTATCTGATGGCATTATTTTTTTTGTAACAGTAGGTCAAAAAAGGAATTACTTATAATGTTAATACTCCTGAAACTCTGAAAAGCAGTTCCAAAACGACAAAAAAAATTTAGGCGCAGCGTAGTAAAGAATCCGGAAGAGGAAATGAGCGTATTCGAACAAAACAATGGAAGCAAGAGAGTCACTCCTTTTACGCTTTTCCCAGTTTCCAGTATAGATTATAGTAATAATGAAGTCAATATTTTCACTTACTGTGTAACATTCAAATAATATTAAAGCAATTCTACAAAAGATGTAGTACTCTAACTACATAAAGTTCTGGGTAAGTAAAATGGCTGTTGTAATTTACTGAGCTTTTTATATCATTTTTCCGGTATTCAAAGTCCAGAATTTTTTATAGAATGAAGTTTTGGTCATGAAGGATGAAATGCGTACCTTACATATTTCAGACACAATGTATCACGTATGTTACGCTATTGTAGGCTGCGCTGTGGTGCGTTTTTATATATACCTCGAAAACCCTTTGCTGTCCCAAAATGCCCTTTGGAGGGTTGAAAGCTTAT
>WNHD01006407.1:0-21285 GCA_011057455.1 Ganaspis sp. Gsp50 | reverse complement strand
TCGGAGAAAGAGTATTAGCCTCTCTGCTTAGTCTCTTTAATATTGAATTGTTGCAGTATTTCGTATTGCAAGAAGCAACTTTGAAAGATAACAAATTTCTTAAATTGCGTTGAGAATGACTGATTATAATACTAGACGAAAGCAAAGGGCAGTTAAGTAAATTGTTTACAATTTTGTAAAAGAAAATCATATCAACGAACATATATCTAGAACGAATTAGATCGATCGAACAGAATTCACAAAATTCCAAAAATTTTTAGCGTCGTTTTTAATATTATGTTCAATTTTCTCCATGTAATTGTCATTTTCTCCATGTAATTGTCATAACAAGACTTTGAGAGAGCTTTACATTTTTTTCTTAAATCGGAAAAAGCGTTGTAGTCCAAACAATATTTAGTACGCTTATATTTAAGATGTGCAGATTTTTTTGCGAAAACAAGGCTTTTAATTCACCATTAAACCACGGAGGAAAGGTAGATTCACTAAGTGTGCTTAAAGGTATGAAAAAATCAATCGCAGAGTATAAGTAATTATAAAATGTTTCAACAGCTTCATCCAAAGTAGAAGTATTTAATACACTTGCCCAATTCACATTATCAAGATAGTTTCTTATCGCAGAATAATTTCCTGCTTTAAGATTGTATTTATAATGAAAATATAATTTTTTTATTTTATAATTTTTTATTTATAATGAAAATCTATACCCGTATTTTCATGTTCACTTTTATTGAATATTTCTAGTAACAATGAAGGATGATAAGAATTAATTGGTAACAGATAATCATCAGCAACCGATAAATGAAAATTTAAATAATTAACAAAAACAAGGTCCAATAAAGAACCATGTGAACTTAAAAAAGAGTTTATTTGATATAAGCAAAATACGTCAAGAATACTAGAAATAATACTACAAATCTGAGTCTTATATCCAAATGAAATAGAATTTGAAAGGCATGAAAAACCCATGTTTGAATTCATCCTCCATTTTAAAATTCCATTAAAAAGTAAATAACAGCAAAAACATACCGCAACGAAATAAAATAATGTTTAAATACTTTCTTTAATAAATTAAATCATATCAGTATTTCATGTAACATATTTTTCATATTTCATTTCTCAAGAATTCAACGCGCGCTTCTGCGCATGCTTATTTTGATAGTAAAAAAAATAATTAACCTCTTTCGATATTCCAATAACTTAATAGAACTAATGTTAATTTAGTATGGATGAAATTAAATTAATAAACGAATACTCCGAGCAAACTTAAATGACATTAATAGGTTACGATAGTAAAAAACCAAAGGGATAGACGTAAATTATAGATCAACAAGGATAGAGAAATTGTGAAAAGAATCTACGATGATTTTTACAGGTTAGGAAGGGTGAAAATATTAATCAAAGTTAATCGGAAGAATAGGAACAATGTTGGAAAATTTAGAATTAATATGTCATAATTAATAACAGTAAAACTTTACTGGGATTCAAAGAATTCATTTTTTTTTTTGACGAGGGAAGAGTAAATCTGGAAACTTATAGAATCTTTTAAATAAAACTTTGTGACCTCTACGAAAGGCTTTTGAAAAGTGCCAATGGCGGAGTTTGTTATTTTTCATGCCATCCTAGCGTTACCATGGTTCAATTCGCATTCCCCTGTTTAACAAACTATGTCTAAGATTCTTAATTTCTATTGGTTTAGAAAATTAAAACCGAGAATAAATCGAAACTTAATGCTTATTGGTTTTAAAAGAATTGCTCTAAATTCAAATCTTCGATGCATCTTGAAAAGGGGAAAATCTAATTTAATTTAAAGAATAATGACAAATAATTATTCTGGTCAAAAGATGGTAAATCGTCATAAATCCTCCAATAAAACGATTCTTGAAATGGCAACTGAAACCCGTTAACTCCAAAGAACTTGATCCAAAATAGGTTAACAATTCAATTTATTGACAGGTTCACACAAATAATATTTTCTGAAGGGTCAAATAATATTTTATTTTCAAATAGAGGAATCGGATTACATCATCAAGTAAAATTTGCAAGCGTTTATACGTTCTTTAAAATTGTAGTCATCTTAAATTCTCTTAAATTCAAGAACTCTTAAAACAGGACGGATTGACTCGATGTGGAATTACATAAATGAGGAAGAAACAAAAAAAACTTAATCTTAAATTTTATAAATTTTAACCAAGTTTTGGAATATCGTAAAGCTGTGGAGATCAGAATTATTTTAATGAAATTGAAAGTAGAATTTAAAGTATATTTTTTTAATCTAAATTGGAAAAAATTGTTTGAAATTTTAGTTTATAACAATTTGTCATTTGTAAAATTATTAAAAAAAATACAGAGTCACAAGTGCTACGAGAATCAATAATCAAAGTGAAAAACTAAAAAAAAAAAAATGAAATACATTGACGTATTTAAGATAGTTCATTTTTTAAACATTCAATAGATGCTTATAATTTTATGAAGCTGTTTATATAAAATATTACTTACTTTAATAATAAAATTCTTATAGTGAGAAGTAAAATAATGCGAAAAGCCATTCGTATGCGAAAGATTGGCAAGAGTGGTTTGTAGCTTTACAGAGATAATATTTTAAACTAATGTAATGAAAATGCTGTCGTATTTTCCTGCAAACTAAAGAGATAATCAAATATCTGTTCTGAAACAGGTCAAATAAACTAGAAAATGAATAACCATAAAATACAATCAAAGCAATGAGTTTATTTATCGAGAATTTTTAAAATCTTATGATTTACGATCCGCATAAAATCGAGTAGAATAATTATAATTTCTCTGTTCGAATAATTTACTACTGTTAAAAAATATAATAATAGCAATTATTATCGCACTTACACTTTGGTGCACTTTTAGCGGCTGCATTTCAGATAATATTTTTTTTTTTTAAATATTAGGTTAATATAGCTTGTAACATTCTTCCTTAGGTTTGATATGACGCGAAAAACATTGATACATAGGTAAAAAAAATTCTTAATACTCAATTGTACTACATTACCTCCTACTTAATGCACTACATTTCCTTAAAGCGCTTTTTTCGCGTCAGTTTTGATATCTTGGTAATTTTAAATACTGTCTTTAAAACAATAGCAGTTTCGTATTCAGCGGGGAATTTTACTTGAAAATAGTTTACCTGGTGTTTTTTCAAATGAGTTTTGTTTTTAGTATACAGCAAAGAAAAACTAAAATTATTATTTTGGAAACACGTGTTTAACAAATGACGCCACAAATTTTGTGGTAGTTGCACAATGACAATCATAGTCATGATAATTCTGATTACCATACGCCTATTTTACCGATGGTAGATAATTCCATTCATTTATCTACTCAGTATTGTGAATGCACTACATTACCCTTTTCTACCTTATCTAATAAAAATAAAAATAAAGAGCCGAAATTGAAAAAGTAAAGGAATAATAGAAGAAAGCAAAAATGCAACAGTGGAAATTTTTAAATCATATTTTTTGTAAAAATAAATTGCATTTATTTAAGAATATTGCATTTACCTAGATTTGATATAAAATATTTATATTACAAAATATTTTGTTTTAATATTGAAAATTAATTTACATTGTTTATTCTAGAACCTCACGAAAGTAGCAGTACTTATTTGACAATTGTCTTACATTATTG
Organism: Ganaspis sp. Gsp50; assembly: GCA_011057455.1. NCBI lineage: Eukaryota > Metazoa > Arthropoda > Insecta > Hymenoptera > Figitidae > Ganaspis > Ganaspis sp. Gsp50. Next base: position 17,631 of record WNHD01006407.1, on the reverse strand, counting down.
AGAGCACTGATATCTTATCATTAGAAAAGTGAAACACTTAGGTCAAAGGATAAATAAACATTCCCAATTATCCATTGAAATACTAATAATAAATTAATATTTTTACTTTGCAACATTATACACTGTGACGTGGTAAAATTTACCACACACAAAGCTTGAGACTAATTATTTTGTATTTAATTCACACGCACGAACAGTCGAGCACTAATCATCATCGACGAAATTTGCGAGAGGCAGAAGAACGGTGAAATCACTTGGTCGAAAAGCTTCAAAGCAGTTAAATATATTGTCCTCAGCAGGTCCTGCCTTACCTAACACTGACTTAACAGGTCTCTGTTACCTGCACTTGTATCTTCTGTTGGGTCAGTTACGTATAAGACGTTGTATTATGGAGACACAAATTTATCCTTCAATAGTGTTTAATAACTTTAATACAGTTATATCTTATATAATATAACGTTGCAGATTTTATCTGTCCGTTATCCTTAACTTTCGAAGGAGCCGGTCGCGAAATTAACTCAACCAGGGAGCAAACTTACAAATCTAGACAACTACTGTAATTAAATTATATAACGCTACTCCTTTTTGAGAGGTCAATTGTTAACTATAAATTCCATGCTTTAAAGAGACCAATTGGTTAAAAAGGTTAGTATCTGCCGTATTTTTGTTTTATTTGTTTCATTTGTCACCAATGTTCAACCCCTTCAAGGAAGGTTCACGAAAGGCTGTCAAAGTTAAACTCGCTTTCGTCATGAGAGCAATCCATGATTGCGCATCGAGGGCGTAGAGCGGATGTAATTCCCGCTCAACGAAATTCTCATGACAAAATGAGCAAGAGTTTATAATTCGAACAGCATAGGACATCTGACGGATTGCCGAATATAACTTATCGATCAAGGGTCTTTATCAATAACGAGAGAAGGAGGATTGGGGAAGAGAGACGGAAGCACTCCGAGAACTTTCCGAGAAGAAACGAATGCTTCCTTCCTGGTTGAGCCTTCGTCACGAATAGTTGCGTCTTTTAAATTGCGACTCTTAAATATTATTTGATAATATGTGAAATAGTTAAAATTATGTAAGCGAGTCACTTTTTTTTGTTGGATTATCTAACCAACCTTTTTAATTGAAGCAAAGACATCAGGGATTATCATGGTAAGTGGCTTGCTTCAATTTAAGAACTTTCTTACTCATAATTAAAACTGCCATGTGCTTCTGCCCAATTCAGGAGGGCCATAATTTTATGTACTAAAGCTACCTTATTTTGTAACCTATTTAATTATGAAATATTAGGATTATTAGCTAAATTCTCTCAACTGATTGGTTTTACTTTGAAGATCTTCTTTTGCTAGTTTATTCCTTTGTGTCCTCCCTCAGAGGAATTTTACTTTAATTTGTAAAATTAATGTTATTTACATCTTTTCAATTTATTGAATAAAAAACTACTCATTGACTAGATTAAACCACAGTCTTTTATTGAATACTATTTTGATGATTATATTTGCTAAATTTAGTTAATAGGATTTTCAACTTTTACAATCCACTCGTATTCACTGCTTGTCGACTCCCGCCCCTCTCCGTATTACTTGAGCTAGCTGGCGGTCATCGGAGGTTTTGGGTAAATTTGATTTGTTCAGTAAATTGGAGGCGGTAAGGATTTATTCTACGTAAATCTTTACCTGGCGCTCCCTGAATGGGTAAAATTTCTAATTTATAAAAAAGCCAACCTTCCTTTTGTTAATGTTCAATTTTTACCAAATAAAATTATAAAGCATCCCCTTTCAATAAATTTGGATAACTTTATGGCTTAACATTAATTTAAAATTCCATGTACTGAAACGGGTAAAAAGGGGAAATACCATTATAATACTTAATAATAATAATTTGTAAAATCTCTCCGTGATTAATACAAATGTTAAATTAAATATTTACTCATGAATTAAAATGCTTATTGTTGTAAATTGAATCAGTGGTCTTCCTTATTCCGTTGGTCTCCAGTTTTTATTTAAAACATTGAGTTAGCTTGGCATTTTGTAGATTGATTTACAAATGATTTCGGTTTAGTTATTTCTCTGATACTCTAAAAAAACTTGGCACCGGAGAATTAACTTTAAATATCATGAAATAAGCCATGTAATCAGAAATAAATTGAATTTAAAAAAATAGTTGTAAAATAAGTAAAATCTGGTTACAACACATTAAGAAATATTTTAAAGAATTAACTTGCAGTACTGATTAATTATATTTTGATTTAATTACATTTAATTATATTTCATGGCAAGTTTGCGAACTTTTAATAATTCCTGAAACCATTTTGCTGAATTCTTCAGTGTGCGTTTTCTTGAAGGGTCGTCAAAGTCCACATGCACTACTCCAAAACGTTCACTGAAATAATTATGTCTGGTTAAGAATCTAGATTATATCATTGAAATAAAAAAACATTTTGAAAAAAACTATCAGCGAGTATATTTTTAAAATTCCGCTATTTTGTTAAATCTGTACATCGTGTGGGCAAATCAGCGACTCTTTGTAACTCTCAATGAAATTTTTGTTCCTTTTACAATCTGGATTTAACAAAATGTCGGAATTACGGTGATTCATTTTAGAGAGTAAGGTATCGTATGTGCTATTTAAATCATGCTAGGAAATCGAACAATGTATTGCATCAAATAGTACATTCGTTATTCATGTCTGTAATAAAATACTACCTGTATCCACTAGCCCATTCGAAATTGTCCATTAAACTCCAAACAGTGTAAGCTTTCACATTACAGCCATTTTTATAGATAGCGTTCAACATTTCCTTTAGGTATAAATAAAAGTAGTTTATGCGTTGTTTATCATCCATTTCACCTTCATCCGAATATCCATTTTCTGTGATGTATACTGGTGGATTATCATACTCCGCTTTAATTTTTTTTAGAATATACCGGAAACCTTTTGGAACCACCTATTGTACATTCAATTTTTTTCAATTGTACTTTATAATATAAACAAGATATGAGTAAAGTGTAGTAAATTGTTAAAATAATAGCAACAAGTGTACAATAATTTTTAATGTCCATCCCAGATGTATCTTCATTTCACGTGGGAGTTTCTGGACTCAGGCGCATCTCCGAATGGCGGATAGAAGAATGCTTTCTAGATATTAGGTCGTACCGGTGAAATGAAGTAGCGGGTCAAAATCAAAAGGGGGTGGTATCTTGAAAAATCAACCAAAAAAAGACGAGTGATTCTAAAACCGCAGTCCGCCAAGGATGAACGGGAAAATACTACCGCAATTCGGAGGAGAGCACAGGGATCTTAGGGGGGACCAAAATCAATCATCAGCTGGATTTTCTGTCAATCAGTTCTTAACAGTTGAGTAGAAAACCTCAAGGCGATCTGTAAGCAAGGAGTGTTTGCTAGCCCAACCAGTTAGCAAAGCGTTTTTAGTAACGTCAAAGACTAGAAGAACTACAAAGAGGATCGCGAGAACTGCATTAGACTTAGGAGGGATGAGGAAGAGTACTTCCAAACAATGCAAGTCGAACAGATGTTAGCTGCATGTGAGACTCAGAGAAACGTCTTCATGATAATAAAAGAGGGATTAAAAAAGGTCGACTCATGGATTCCTGATGCGTACAAAAAACATGCGGAAGCTGACAAGGCCGACAAGACCTCTCTAGAGACTCCAGAAGGCCTTATCAGAGCCTTTAGAGCTAAAGCCGAGCCTCTCAAGAGTCTCCTCAGAATGCCATAGCGAAACTATAAGGGTCTCGGCCCCGAAAACCTAAAAAGAGAAACTTCCGGTCCTTCGGGGAGGACCATGAAGTCGAAACAGGACAAAAGTAACTTCCGATCCTTCGGAGAGGACCGAGAAGTAAAAGAGGAAGTTAAGGCAAAAGACTGGAGGAAGAAAGGTTTTATTCAGAACCTGCTAGAGTTTCGCTTTATCCGGACATAACATATAATACTTACAGGACATAACATATAATACTTACAGCCATCCATGAACTTTTTCCAACATGCCACTTAGGGTCTAAATGATACGTTGCCTCCAGGTCATACGACAAAACTTGATTACCTTTTGTACCTCGTTGAACTATATTAGAAGAGTAGTGATTCAGGCCGTAAAAATCAGCTGAGCCTCTAAATTATATTGTTTATGGAGAATTAATCAGTCAAATTGTAACTACAATCGAATGGAAAAATTCAATGAAAGATTTCATCAAAAAGTCATCATGTGATTGACGAATTATTTCTACTAACTTGATATATTTGATCCACTTTTTACTGAATTTTGGCAATCTCGAAGTTCGCCGTCCTTCAAGAGTGCTTAGCTCCTTGATCTTCTTTTTCATTATTGGAGGATAGTCACCTTTTTTAGAAAAAATTGGATGAGAGAACCAGCCACAAGTGAATTGAAATGCCTCATCTTCTAAAGTGTCATTTGATTGATAAGCAAAGTGGTACGGACACTGATTAGCTAATCCTATCAGTCCCTTCTGCTCCTTACGAAATTCTTTCTGGTACATATGGTAAACCTTGGCGTGTGCTTTTAAAACATTATGAGCACAAAGATAATCAGCTATTCCTGACATATTCTTACCTGGGAGAAATTTAAAATAAATTTTCAATAACTATGGAATACAATTAGTTAAATATACTATTCAATTTCAATCAACACTACAAAAAATACGAATAATCCATTTTCCCAAAAACTTTTGCTTCCGACAAAACTTGTTTTGAATTTTTATGAAATCTCAAGAGCAAGTTTTTTTGAAACTGCAAATTCTACCAGAACTAATTCCACAGAATTTGCTTCTCATTTTTTAATTCTGTGAAGTTGTATTGAAACAAGAAAATGTAATATAATTCAAAGCCGTATTAAACTTTCAGAACATTACCTGGAGCTAAAAGTGAATTTCCATAAGCGAAACGACATATAATGTATGGTTCGTTAATTGTGAGGATTAGTTTAATTTTGGATCCAAGTTCTTTAAAAATAACTCTAGCATACTCGGTAAACCAGTCTACCATTAATTCATTGGTCCAGCCACCTAATTCTTCCAATGCTTGAGGATGATCCCAGTGATACAGTGTCACAAATGGTTTGATTCCTTTTGAATTTAATTCATCGAGAAGATTACTGTAATACTTTATACCATCTTTATTGACATGGTTAGCGAATCCATTCGGCAAAACTCGTGGCCAACTTATTGAAAATCGGTAATGATCGAACTATAAACATAAAAATTAAATAAGAGTACAAAAAGTTATACCAAGAGATTGTATCGAGTAGAATGATCAAACATCTTTTATCTTTATTTTTTATTAAACAAATATGTTTTAAGCACAGAATTCTTGAAAAATGCTTCAGTTAATTGAAAAAACCCAACTGTTCAAGGAATACCAGGAAATAAACTTATTTAACATTATTCATATTTAACTCACTACTCCCGCTATATACTTTTTCAAAATGCTAATTGATCCAGGAAAGTGTAAAAAACATTATTATACTTAAATTGGGTCTATTTTTTCTTGGGGATCGAATGCGAGAAGCAGAAAGTACAAAAAATCTCAGAAAAACCGTCAAATTTGTAGAAACGTGAAGCATGAATTTTTTTAAAGAAAATAATGTTGAAATATTTGTATTTCGCGGCATATTTAGTTGCTCGTTTGACTCCTGTTGTGCTTTGAGTCAAGAACGACGTGTCTCTCTTCTAAAGTTATTAATAAAACGTATTTGAAGTTTACTTATACATATATTTATTTCTAAACCTAATTAATAAATAAAACAACAAATAAAAATTGATGCATGCTTAATTAAAATACTAATTGACCCAGGCAAGTGTCTAAACCGTTATTATATTCAAATTGGGTCTATTGTTTCTGGAGGTCGAATGCAAAAATCTGAAAGCCTTGTATCTTTTCAATCTGTTGTTACATCTGTGTAACTCAATTTTTCCTAATTTAAAACTTAAAATCATTAAGAAGTCTTGTTCTAGCATGATCTTGAAAGTGCATTGAAATATTAGAAATCCACATTCTTGTAAAATTGTAATAATCTTGGATAAGAATGCTGAGAAACAATAATAGAAACATGATATGCAAGCGTCAATGCTCGACGACTGCTCTTCGGCAATATGATCTTCACTAATGTTAAAATTATTATAAAAGAGAAGCCTTTTTAGAAAGACGTTTATATTATGACTAAAATTGAACATAGAATACTAAAAAATGCAAGCTAAGCTATTTAAGGAATGATCTTCGGTAATATGATCATCACTTATAAGAATAAACTCACTTATTATCGAAAAGAAGTCGTCGAAGAACAGAATGTTTTGTTTTGACGAGTCTAAGAATGCAGAAGTTAAAGAAAAGCTCATAGCCAGAGATATAATTCCAAATGTGGACATTCAGTAACTTGAGTATCACTATTAAATGAATTTTCCTTATAAAAGTAAAAGCGATGTAAATTTATAATTTTAATGCTCTGTGTCCTCGTCGTATTCACATCGATCGACCCAACAAGTGTCATTTATAAAGAAGATCATAAAGCTTTTGACATCTAACAGTATAGCCTTATCGCCGAGATCTTTTTCTTCCTTCTCAATCACTCTAACTTCCCCTTTAATTTTTCATTTCACATCGCTCATTTCCTAAAAAACTTTGTGGACACTTCTATTTTAAAACTATCATTGATTTCCTGCCTTCTACCGCAAAATCGGATCCATGAAATAGATTAAAAAAAAACTAAAAAATGTAGACATTGTATAAAATTAGGTAATGTTTTAAGTTATTAAAGCGTAAATAGATAAAGTAAAAAAATGAAGAAGAAATTTATATAGTAAAAGAATAAGTTTCAAACGTTTAGAATGAATTTGTAAAATAATATTGTAAATAAATATTGTATAATATTGTAATAATTTGTAAAGAAATATTGCTGTTTTAAAATAATAGTAATTATTTAAATGTAGAATGATAAAACAAGGAAAAAATGTATTGAAAAAGAAATTTAACGCTATTGGTTGTGAAAATAGTACTATAGTTAAAAACAAGGACAAAAATGTTCACACAATTGAAAATAATATAGACTCGGAAGTGCACATAAGGCTTTTAAACTTTGTGGTAACAAAATACTATTATTTTGAATGCAGGAAACAATTTTAACATTATAGAATGTTTATAGTATTATAGTATATAGAATATTACCGATAATCTTTTATAATCGATCATTTTTAATCTATCGAGTTTTTAATAATGTAAAACTTGTGCAACGTCGGGTGCCCATTTGATGGGATTTGACGATTAGATGTAGTGACAGAGATGAGGACATTGAAATATCGATGGAAGTGAAGAATTATCGTAAAAAGTATAATCGCAATAGTTTTAAATATCTACACTTTTTTTTGTTCGTTCAACGGACGACTATTTCTTTTTACGATTTTCTCCGATCAAAAATTGAGGTATCATTTAAAAAATCATGGTAGGCGCTCGGCTTGAAGTCCATTTGTTCAAGCAGAGTGTGGCTGCGCACTCGTGATGCGCACTCGTGATGCGCGCTCGTGATGCGCGCTCGTACACTGCGCAGTGACCCCTACTAATAAAATCTCCTGTTTAGCAGTTAATTATGAATTTCCAATCCTTTTAAAATTTTCTTAACCTTCCCAATTCTTTGAAAATTAACCAAGCGAATTAGCGAAAATTTACGTAGAACTTACTCCAATATCTTTTAATAGTTTCACATCCTCTTTGTAAGCATAATATGAGTTGCAAGCTATATCTCCAGTACTCTTATTATGGACTATCGACGATTGGCTGTGTGTAAATCTATCCCAAACGCCTTCACCTTTGCCTAAAAAACGGTTTTCTCATTAAATGTCAAATGCCAATGTCCCAATTTAAGTCTAGTTGTTTACAAATAATAAATAATAATCATAAAGTTTTTTTCCTTTTAGGACCTTAATTATAAGATAAATAATAGTAATAATCAATAATAAACAAAAAAGGGAATACAAAATTTAGTTAAAACTTTAGTTTTTGCAACATCTGCATGAAAGATTTAAATCTTACACTGTTTCAAGTACTTTTAAAATATTATTTTCTGAAATAATGTGTAAAATGGATTAGTTGACGCACAGTTCTAATTGCGCATGCGTTAGATCGCTACTTTACATACAGTTGCAACTGCGCAAGCGTCGAATTGTTTCTTCAGGCACAATTGTAACTGCGCATGCGGCGTAACACCACTTTCGGCACAGTTGTGTCGTCGTGCGTGTTTTGACACTGATAAAGTGGAGTTATCTCTCGAAATCATCTTTAGTTCCCGTTCGCATTTTTTAAACAAATATTTATTTTTATATTTTATGAAATATATTTTTCAGGTTTATTATTCAGTTACACAAAAATGGTGTTGCAAAAACGCATTTTACGTACTTGAATCACACACAAAAAATGTGAATACAATGTATTACTGAAATTCATGTTGAATGTGTCAAAGAAAAATTGCATTAATTAAAAAAATTAATTAACTCAACTTTAATTGAAAGATTTTTGTAAAAATTATTTTTCTATGAAAAGACTCTAATTTGGGAATTTTTAATTTTCGTATTCAAGAAAAAATGAAATTTACCACTTATGTTCCAAGCGCCTTCAATTTGATACGAAGAAGTAGCAGCTCCAATTAAAAATTTTTTTGGAAAATTGAAATTCTGGTTTTTGCCGCTTGCGATTCTGATTTCATGTGTTACGGTCTTAATTTAGTAATTATTTTATTGTATAATGTAAATGCATAATGTAAATAATATATAATCTGCATAATGTAATTTTTTTTTAAATTTTATATTTTACGTACCGTGATACAAGAAGAATAATAATAATTGAGTGCAAACAATGAGTGAAATGTACAAATTTAAGAAGATTCCGATACATCATTTCTGAAACAAAATATCGACTAATCAAATGTGATTTCAGCTCTGAATTAATGATCCACGACGAGATTATCTCTTTAATTAAAAAAAAAAAAAAAATACAAAAATTACAACAGTGTTACATATAATGTTGACAAAGTTATATGTTTTCATAAACAAAATACTTGCAGTACATTTTTTAAAATTATAAAAAATTTAAATAATTGTTAATAAAGATATTTGATAAAAGTTTCTCTTCCTAAAAAAAGTATAAATGTGAATTACGGATAATAGAGTGCAAATACCAACAACGCGGATTAAAACAAATAATAGTCAATATTAAAAAAAAAAGAATTATAAATTTTTTTAGATATTATGTTTGGAATAATCAGAAAACTGTAAATGAAAAAATAAATAAAAATAAATTACTAGTTTTCGTACTATAAATGTTGATAGTTTCATGTTTTCATACCTTAAATTTTTTTTATAAATTAAAAAAGTATACTTCTCACGCTTGCTGTTATTTGGAACTGCTGGTTAGTTTAAAAAGGCAATAATTTCAGGAAAAAACATTGACTACTGATAGAAACATTATCGACGTAATTTACTTTAGTAAGTATTAGAATATGATAAAAATTAGTTTACAAAAAATATTTTTAATATTGTCTTATCAATTGAAATTGTAAGTAAATATACGCAAGAATAAAAGAATAATTAAATATAAGCAATAATATTAAAATAATGAAATATAAGTAGTAATAAATTAATGTATAACCAAATATCTTAAAGCTTTGAATTAAAAATTTTTTTTTTTTTTTAATCATAATTTTCAAAGTCAGTATTTTTCTTTTTTAATTTGAGTCAATTGGGACAGAAAATAGTTTTATACATGAGTAATAATTACTTATGTCTTAGTCCGTTGGATAATTATAATGTTAAAGATTAATAATTTTTTTGAAAAACTTTTCGATTTTTTTTATTATAATGTTTTTTTGATGTTTTTATTACGATGTTTTTTCGACGTTGTTATTAACGAGAAATTAGTTTTGGTTTCCAATTATTTTATTCATAAAATAATTTTCAGAAATAATGCACATTGGTTTGTATTAAACACTTTTTCAAAATTATCTATTGATGATTATCATTTACAATTTCTGATGATTAAAACATGACTTCGAAAACACTGTAATATTTGTATTAAATATATTTTATTTTAATGAGAAAGCTTATCTATATTTTGATATAAATTTGACTCTAACTGGTTGTATAGGTCTAATTACAAAATCTTGAAGAAACTTAATTTCATGAGCAAAGTCAACTGGTTCTAAATCAAAATAATAGAGTAATTGCGCTGCTAAAGTCTTCATTTCCAATAATGCAAATTTTTGACCTACAAAGTAAAACAAAATTCATAAAAATAAATATAACACCATTTTGAAATAATATTGAATTTTCAGAATATGTACTTGAATTTATTAAGTAGCAATTGATACTAAATTGAGATTGTATCTAAAAAGTACCCATATCTTATAAATAATTTTGTAAAATATTTTTTAGACATAATTTTTAAAATATTTTTTAGAAATAATATTTTATATTTTTTTAAATATTTTTTAGACATTATTTTGTAAAATACTGAATATGTACTTCCGAAAAGCACACATGTCAGATTGTTCTGAAACTTGGTATACTTATTTATTTTGATGCGCTGATTACGAAAACTTATTTCAATTCATTTTCTTTATTCAATAAATCCAACGGTCAGAGATCAATTACAGGATTATATGTAAATCAAATTGTGACGTCACAATCATATATGTGAATCAAATTTGTGAACTAAACACGTCACAAAAGTAGTTGCCGCACGGTGGCACCGAAAAACTACTTAAAAATTTCGTATTTCGCATGATTGATTTCTATTTTTATTTTGCGGCCAAGCTCGGACTCAACATTTTTTAATTTATTTGATTTATAAATGTATTTTTTTTGACAAATTGTTTCTATAAATTTATTGTTTAATTTTGAAAAAGAATGCTACGTTGTATTTAATAATGAACTAATTTTGTGTACAACGTTTATTTAATGTTCTTTGAGAAAAACAGAGATCCGCACTTCTCAAAGAATTATATTAAAATCTATTTAGTTAAAAACTATTGTGACGTGGTCAGTCGCAGAGAATTACATTCAAACACCAATCGGTGCCAATTCAAGTCCCAAATTACAAACTTGAAGCTGCAGACAAGGATTTACGGCTCAGAACCGAGAGGTGACTCCGTCTAGTGAGGCTCAGACGTACTAACTGGCGCGCACGCTTGCATGAGTGCGACGCGCACGAGACGACGCCAGTACCAGTTTGGCTTCCGTAAGCGGTATCAGCTTTGAGACAACCACGCGGTGAAACCGAAAAACTCCAGGCAAAAAGAGATAAATTTCTCTAGGATCCTTGCTCAGCTGGAAGGTTAGTGATTGGCGGTTTCCTTGTCTTCACCGGGGAGTTATTCGTGGTGGAAGTGTCCACAAAAGTGCGGAGAAGCCGGACAGCGTAAATCGAGAAGACACCGCCATTTTATGGACGCCGGCCGGCTGACCCGTTTCTGTTTCTTTTTCAACAGTCTCCGAGAAGTGCAGGATTCTCCATTATTGGAATCCATTAAAATAAAGTTTTGTATTTTTAATTATTCGGAGAAAACCCGTGTTTAGTGTTAAATTCAATAGTTAAGTGCAGTGTCTGTCATCCCCTTTTTCCCCTCTCCCACGGCGGAACCGACGATCCTTTTCAAGTCTCACGTTCGGCGTGGAGCTAGCCGCGCAGCAGTTAGTAATGTTTGTTGCTGTTGGAGTCCGGGTAAATTTTCAATTCTACCTGGTGCCCAGAAGAAGGATCTCCGAATAAAATAAACGGGCTTCGATGGAAGTTCGTGAACTCAAAGTGTGGAGTTTACGAAACCGGTGTCGGCGTCGACAACGTCGCCATTTTTGTAGCGTCCCTTTCTCTCTCTAATTTAGAGAAAGAGAGAGAGAGAGAAAGGCAGTCAAATGAGAAGGAACATTACAAAATATATCGGCGAAAATAAGTTCAGCAAATTCATAGTTTTCAGCTTATAGCATAGTATTGTAAACGGAATAATTAAATTTAAACAATAGAAGTAAAGAAAAATAAATAACAAAGAAAAAATGAAGAGGAAAAAATGTCAACCTACTTGAAATTTTGGAGTACCTTTAATTATATTATTGATTGACATCATCTCATCGAATCTCACTTTTTTTTCAGTTGTTTTAATTATTAACAAAAATGAAAACAATTGAAAATAAAGTGAGACTAAGTGAGATGAGATTACACGATCGATATAATATAGAAGTAGAACGAGTGTAATGTTGCGTACAGAATAAAGAGATCTGAGAGAGTAGAAACGACGAGTCAATAAAATTTTTAACTAATTTTAAAATAAAGAAAACTTTTGGTTTTTTACCATGTAAGTAGTCTAGTCGACTACTAGTAGATCTAGTCTCCGATTTTCACTACAATTTACGTAATGAGCGCATCAAAATACATAAGTATACCAAGTTTCAGAAAAATCTGACATACGCGCTTTTCGGAAGTTTATCCGAAAATTTGACTGAAGGAAAATTGCCTTTAGGGAAATTGCATTCTGGAATAAGACAGGGGATTTTTTGGGTAGTTTGATTTACCAATGCAATTGCGAAGTCCAGCACTGAAAGGAACATAAGAAAATGGGTGTCTCTTTTCCGAATTCTCTGGCAAAAATCTATCGGGATCAAATTTTGTTGGATTTATCCAGAAATTAGGATCTCTATGTAGGTCGTTAATATACAAAATTATGTTGGATCCTTCAGGAGCGAGACCATTTTCTGAAAGACAGATTTCATTAAATTATGCAATTACATTTTTTGAATGAATTTTTTTTTGTATTTGAATACATTCCTTGAAAAAGTACATAAAACAAATTATTTGTATTGGCCATTTTTTACTTACTTAATTGTAAGTCTGTTTTCAGTTCACGTGCAATAGTTGGAACACTTGGGTACAAGCGTAGTGACTCTTTAATGCATCTTTCAAGGTAAATCATTTTGTTAACTTCTTTCATCCCTAATTTCCCACCACTTTGCTTCATTACTTGGTTAACTTCTATTCTTGCATGTTCCTATAAAGCATTAATTCTGGTCAATTTACATTTAGGTTACAACGGATAAAATAGCTGAATCTTACAACCTGTCTTAAAGTAATATATATTAAGTAATGTAAATTATCTCATTTTAATAATAATAATGTATCATAATAAATCTCATTTTAATTGCGGATTCATTTTTTTTAAATCATTCTTTCATAAGGTAAATGTATCAATGTCCACCACTTAATACACTCGTATTTTGAAACTATTGCAGTTACCAACAGGAACCACACGGCATTTTACACTTCAGATCTATGTCTCTAATTTATTTGTTCTTCTGGTAAATTAACCTTAAAAAGAACTTGGCGCTAATAATAATATAGTTAATTAAAATATAATGAAGTGTAAAATTAATATGTTTTTAAATATTTTGGTAAACGTCGGTAACTGAGTAGTGACAGTCACTAGTACATTTACCTTTTACGCAATAGTTTTGAGAACTAACTTGAATTTCCTTGTGTTCTGCCAATAATAGTAATAAAAAGATGAGTCCTATTGCAGTTGTATCGTGACCCTAAAAATTGCGATAACATCAATATTGATATTATGAAACATCAAATTTTCGTAATTCATTTACCTCGAAAACAAAAGTGTCTACTTCTTCTCTAATTCCCACGTCATCGATAGAACCTTCTTTTCTAGAAGCTGCTATAAGAATGTCCAACATAGCCACTCTTTTCTTTGAAACTTGCATAATGAACAGTGAAACATTATTTATAATTATATCGTGAATTATATATATTGTAACGCGCTAAAATTTTATCGCGTACAAGATTAATTATTATTTAATTTGAAACACATAAATTAATCAACATCGAAATGAGAGTCAATCATTCTAGGCTGCTGTGTCAGCCGAATTAAAGCTTGGCGAATTGTGCCATTTAAATTATAATTTTCACTTTTGTTATTGTCGGACCTAATCTGAAAAACTCGTTATTCCAGTCGCGTCATATTTCCGTTAAAATTTAACCTAAATCATGAAATTTTCTACATTGTTTTCCCCTTCTCTGTCAACTTGTCAAACCAGCGAACTAAGACAAAATAAGAATTACGTAAACTAATTAATCCTCTTTCCACAAGCACTGAAGAACTGCCAACTTGTCGTCTTCAAGAGGCGAGGTCGCTTCTCCATACACCTTCTCCTGAGACTTTCGATGACACCTCCTACTGGAACTTCGTGGTATTTTCGCTCTGGTACTCGAATTTCGGATGTGAGTCCCGATTTTCAGAGGAGTATCAGAGATATCGTCGACAGCCGATTAGTGTTTATGAACTGTCAAATTCGCAGTCGGCGCCATTTTGAAATCTAAACAACACAGTTGCCGCCTTTATCATCAAAGTAATCCGCCGACTACCGATCAATTCGAACATTACGCCAACGATCGGTAATAGTGAAAGTGCCAATATTCAACACGGCGATTTTAGCGCCGTGTGCTGACGAAGCAGACTCTTTCCGAGCCGCGTCACTCTCTTTTTGGTGTTGGTTTCGGCAGCTTATGCTTCTCTTTATTTTGTATTCGGACAGTAAACTTGTTAAAAGTGTTAAAATGTGACGTTTAATTAATTGGCGGGGCTTTCGCCGTCCCTAAGGTGAGCTCCGAACTTTATTCTGTAAATTCTTTTCAAGGTCGAGTCGTCTCCACCTTATTGATTATTATAAATCATAAATTTAGTTCTAAATGTTCATCCTCAGTGCTCGCGATGTGATTAATTGTGTTTGAACGACGACTTTGTTATTTTGATTCGGGCCTTCAGCCCGAATTCGACTACTCAGACTTTCGACCTAAAATTTGTTAAAATAATAATTCTAAGATAAAAGTGTTGTTCTTTCACATATTTTCTAATCAGTGTGGTTCTTTCACATATTTTCTAATCAGTGTGGTTTAGTTTTTCTGCTGCTCCTTTCCCCGACGCTCTCCAATTAAAATATTGAGAATAGTTTGGCAATTAAAAATAGAATCAAATAAAGTAGTAAATTAAATCCCGGTTTAGTTATCTTCCGGCGCTTCACGCAAAGATAACTTGGCGCTCTACATTAAATTCAATAAATCAACCAGTAACCAAAACTTTTATTAAATTGAAATAAATTAATTTAAAGAAATACAATGAATCTGGTTAAATTAATAATTCAAAAATAAAAGAAATTATTATAATATTTAAGCTCCATGTCCAATATTCTGAATGACTTACGTAATGATCTACATTTATATATTTTTTGCAGAACATTTTTAAAGTTTTAAGCAGAAATTTTTAATGCAGAAAAATGGCTGTGAGAACGTCACTTTGATCGGATATTACTGGAGTTTTATTCAATATTTTTAACATTTTTACAATTTCATCAATAATGAGAAAGTATTCAAAATGTGCGATTTTTTACTTTTCCTAATTTCATCATTTCTCGACGTTTTGAGACCCCCTGATACAAAAAAAATGATTTTTACAAAAGTGTCTGATTGTATGTCTGTCTGTCCGTCCGTCCGTCTAACTGTCTGTCCGTCTGTCTGTCTGTCTGTAGAAAAATATTGGTGACGCAATAACTTGAGTAGAAATTAATCTATCTACTTGAAATTTGGTATGGTTTTTAAGTGTCAGGCTTTTTTAAACTAAAGCTCAACTTATATTCGATCATAAAGCCATAAATAAATTCAAAAAAGTCTTACCAGTGACAACTTCATCATTTGGATAAGCGTTTAAGAAGCTTATATTTTCTTTTGATTTTTGTTCGTGATATTGTCGTCTACTTGAAATAATCTAAAACAGTTTGTAGAAAATTTATTATCTTCCTCTTACTACATGGTGAACTATGTAAGGCAATTCGTACATTATCTGTGAAATGATGCAAAGATTGTAGAAGTTTTCGTTGGTTAAATCCTGTTGGAGTTAAATTGAAGAACCAGCTTTGATGCAACCACGGACTCAATAACCTAAGTTTACAATTTATTATTTAAATGTAATTTTGAGATAATTTTTGTCTTTTCAACTACTCATATCTATCAGCCCTACACCCTCTTGTAAGGATTGGCATTCTAAAAATGTCTTTTATGTTTTAAATTATTCTAGAATATTTCTATAACATACAAAAACGTTTTCAAAACTTTTCCGAAATATTTTACATTTGATTTAAAAATGGAGCCTATCGGTGTGCCAAAAACTTTTTAGAAGAATAAGAATTTTGAATTTACCACTCGGCTAATAAATAAATTAATTTTAGTACTATCTTTTCCTGTAACTCCTATACCTCATTCATTTTTACCTGTGCAGAAAGTAAGTTCCCATTTTATGAACACCATTTCTATATTCCTTTCCATTTTTCTCCTTATCCAACACTGTACCCATGGCAGTTTCTAAAATGTAAATTGCATTCGAAAAAGTTAATGCAGTTAATATTTTTATGTGAATATGGTAACTCATTATTTATTATGGGCCGACGCGCTTGCGCAATTGAATTCTAAACATTCGTAGCAGGCGACGGGACGCTGGTCTCGCGTCACTTCTTATTTGGTATTCTTTTCGATATAGTTTCCGACATGCTTTACGACATAAGTTCTAATATTGGGATTTTTGAAAGGGTTATCATGCTCCATTAATCCTTTTATTATTATTATGAATCAGATTTTTACCACATATAGAATCCAAGGTGAATTTCGTCAATAAGGGAACGATGTCTTTAACAATTTCATTATCCTCTGATCGTAGATTCTTGACAAATAGTTCCGATTGTTCGACAAAAACCTTTAAATATTCTTGAAGGACCTCAAAGTGAAAAGCTGGAGTTAGAATTTTTCTTCTTATTTGCCACAATTCTCCTGAAATATTTGCATCCTAGTGGTTGAAAAGTAACCTACGTCTTTGCATATACACTGTGAAGTTACAGAATTTTATATGATAAAATTCTGCAAATCACATATTATACTCTTAGTAAATTATTGATTTGTTTCATATAAATCCACTCTATTTAAAAACTGATGTCAGCGAGAAGGCGTATAGGGAAAGTAACCACTCCACAAGTCGAAAATTACGTAAAATAATTGTTAATTTAGTAATTAGAGATAGTTTACTGTTATTTATGTATACCATCGAGTATCAAAGGAATTCGCAGAGGAAGTCTTTACCATTGGATTTGCTAACAGAGATGTTGGTCATTTGTACTATTGGTATTGAGTTGGAATTGAGTTAAGATGGAGGGACTCTCGCCGAAGATTTAAAATTACTGGCTGCTTTTACTTATCCTCAGAATTTGTTAAGTTTTATATATTCTTCTTTTAACTTATTTCTTTGATATCTATTATTGCTTATAAGGTGGTTTCTTATTCCGTGTAATTTAATTATTATTTCAACAAGAAAAACTAAACCAATCTTATTTTTTTTGCAACGCGAGATTATTCATTGATTACGGTCACCCATTATATCTTGAATTATCTCCATACACGCTTACAGAAATCTTCAAAAAGCTATCAACGAAAAGTGCGGGGAGAAAGAGAAAGAACACTTAATTTTCAGTATGTTGAAAGAAAAAGCAGAAGCCAAAAATGAGTTGAGTGGTAATCGTT
>WNHD01006405.1:0-10412 GCA_011057455.1 Ganaspis sp. Gsp50 | reverse complement strand
TATTAATTATGGTTAATTGTTTATCAATCGACCATAGCAGTTTCATAAATAATTAACCATAATTAATGAACGGTACATTTGTTTAAAAATCCCCACGGTCATGTTGTGGAGAATTATTTTTTGAAGAAGATCGTCATTCAATGAAATTAAATCATTTTTAAAAAATTCTATAGAAGCGATATGGAAAAAAAATTTTGATGAATTAAATTCGTTGTTATTTAATAATATAACAATGATTTTTACTAAATCTAATTTTTTATGAGAATTGTATAAATGGATCTTTCGAATTTTTATAAAATTAATTTTATTTACTTTTTTATTTCCTAATAAAAACTACTTTTCAGTTTGAGGTTATGTTTATCCAAATGAACGTCCTTAATCATCCATTTTTTTCAGTGTGTGAATAAAGATGCTTGATCTTGAAAAATGTAGCATTTATTTGCGAATAGTAAGCAGCATGTTGGGACGAGAAGCCACGCGCGATCTCCTACGCATGAAGTAAACGATTCCTCGGTGAGTCGGTGAGGTCATTGAGCTTGATGGGGCGCGGCCGCCATGTCCGAACTGGTCCGAACCTTTATCCACCGCGTGATTCTGCTTCTGATACCTATACTACACTGCTACACTAAACAACGTAGTGCAGTAACTAGACACTAAAACACTTCTGCAGTGATTCAGTTTCCGTTTCTGCCCACGAAACAAGAGAGCGAGCATCGATTGCGTTTCATTGCACGCGCGAGAAAAAAAATTAGCAACTTCCTCCCCAAGATCCGACTCCAACTTTCTCTCGGATTTATAGAGAGGACGAGCCTTGAATTTATGGCTTCTCCAACACCTAAAAACTAAATAAAGAAAAATGCCTTTTTCTTACCAATATCATCAGCACTTTAATTAATTGCAGACTTGGGTGCGCTAAGGATTATAAAAACAATTACATTATTCGATATTTTTTAATATCGGTGTATTGTTTGTTTAATCATTTATTCTTTACTAAATACACTTTCTTCCGAATTTATACAGGGCTCAAAATTGACCTTAAAACTTATCTACTTTATTCTTAGATTCGGACCTAGAATATGTATTCTTGAATCAAGAATAATTATCCTTGATTCAAGTATTTATTCTTAATTCAAACTATTTATTCCTGATTAAGGCATAAAAATTCTTATAACGCATCGAAAATATTCTTGAAACAAGAATAAGTTGTAAGTATATTTTTATTCTTGTTTCAGGAATTCTTTTCTCTCAGTGAAGTGTTGTTTTTCATATTTCCCATTGAGCGTGTTTGAAATTTGGACGCTACAGGGTGCCACAAAAAGTTTTGTTAAAATTCGCATTTTTAGAAACTAGACAAAAATTAAAAGGACACGTATTTTTTTGTTTTTCTATATTCTCAATAGAACAGGAATTAATCAAATTAAACTTTAAATGCTACAGGATGACTCAAAATTCTTAAAATCTAAATTAAATTGATTAGAAATAAAAATTAAATTAGAATTAGAATTTTTTGAAACTCGAGGAAAATTAAAAAGACTCGTATTTTTCTATATTTCTCCTAGATCGGGAGTAAATCGAGTTTAAAGTTTGGATACTACAGGGTGTTTCAAAATTGTTAAATAACATTCAAATATTTGAATGCTTCTAGTATGACTGATAAAGAAAAATGTCAAAATTTATTTTAATTTTCGTCAAGTATTTAAAGCAATTATAACTTAACAGAAATTTTGAGTCACCCTGTATAGCATCCACTGTTTGATTTTGATTGATTTCCGATCTATGGAGAATATAGATAAATAAAAAATACGGCTCGTTTAATTTTCGTTAATTTTCTGGAAATACTATAGTTTCACCCTGTAGCATCTAAACTTTGGATTCTATTCATTTCCGATATATGGTCAATATAAAAAAATAGAAAAATACGGGTCTTTTTAATTTTATTCTATAATTTATGAAAATTTGAATTTTAGATTTAATTTAAATTTTAGCAGATTTGAATTACCCTGTAGCATCCGAACTTTAAACTCGATTAATTCCTAATCTATGGAGAATACAGAAAAATAAAAGAATACGTATCTTTTTAATTTTTGGCTATAGTTTATAAAAATGCAAATATTAAAAACATTTTTTCTTCTTTTTCCTCATTTTCTTCTTTTTCTAATGCTGATAAATTTTAATTTTTAATAACTCAAGAAGGTTCTCAAATAGATCAAACGATGTGTTTTAAAACAACTATCAAAAAATCGCAAATTAATTTATAGTTCATATTAGAATTTAAAAAAAAATTCTTAAGAAAATAGTTTTTTTCAAAATTTTTGATTCTTAAAATGTGAATAACTTTGGATAGAATTGAGCTAGAAAGTTCAATAAAAAATCAATCTATGCGTGTTTTTGAACTACAAAGAGTATGTAATGTTTGAATTTTAACTTTTGATAAAAATGCAAAAGATATAAGAAAAGTAGGATTTTTCAAAATTTTCGAATTTATATGAAAAGTGATTAACTTTGGAAATTAGACTTACAATTTTACGCAAAAAAAATGATTATCGTTGGCAGTCAATTTGATGAACATTGAAATGAACTTAATGAACATTGAAATGAAATGAACATTGAAATGAATTTCATCAATATAAAAATCAACTTAAATCAATATTAAAATCAAAAGATTAAAATCAATTTATAATCAACATTAAAACGAATTTTATGTCTTCTAAGCATATGTAACTTTCAGGATAAAAAGGTGAATTGCAAACATATTTCCTTACGCAATATAAGCATACCAAAAAAGCATTACTGCTGCCGACACGCTTATCTTGCGCAATTTCTCTTGAATGAAGACCATATCACAAACGCATAACTTAGAAAATTTTATCCTCTTCCAGAAAAAGATTATACCGTAATTCTCAGAAATTTATATTTGAAATTAAACTTAATTAAGATATTAAATTGTGTACATCACAAAACAATTTCTACCTCCGTTTCTATCTCAATATGTTAGAACCAAAGTCAGCTCACGAAAATTTTGTACCCCCCACTTTTTATTAGTTAAAATAATTTTTTTAATTTTTAGTAGTTATTTAAAAAATTTGTAAATACTCTCTCTGAAAAAACTCATTTTAAAAAACTTGTTTGGGTAATTATATACCTTTGTTTGTATTGGACATTTTTTTATTTGGTCCCATCCAAAAAATTGGTAAGCACATTTTTAAGGTCATGTACGAGATCCGATAAACTAGGAATCTACCTTTATCTTTCTCTTTTCTTGAAATTGTTTTTTAGAAAGTAATAATAAATATAAGATTCATAGACACATTTCAAGGTATGCTAAGATGATTCCTAAAGTTTTAAATCAATTTTTATAAGTCGTACCACAAAAATAAGTCGATAAGCTTATCAACATTCAATTTACCGACTTATTTTTGTGGAACGACTAGCGTTTAAACTAAAAATCGCTTTGAAACTTCGGAAATCAAGCAAACCTTGAAGTGCATCATGTTTTTTTCATTTATTATTATATTTTTTAAAAATCAACTCCAAGAAAGAAAAAAGATAAAGGTAGATCCCTAGCTTATCGTTCAAAATTCATGACCTTAAGGTTTATTGACAACCTGAATAAGTATTTATACATTTTTGTAGATCTACAAAACTCCATTCGCAGGAAAAACAAAATGTTAAATCACAAGATGAACTTGAATTTTTACAGGCATATGCCTGTAGAATTCCAATTTGGTGTTGTATTGAAAAAAAACATCTTGTTTCTTCTGCGGCTCTTTCTAGGTTACGTAAGATAGTTTTGCTTACTCTTTTCCTGTTTGTTTTTGGTAAAATACGATTATTTAGAAATGCTTAAAACAAATGAGAATTTGTAAACATTTTGATTTGATAATTTATTTGGGAATTTCCCTGCTCTTGGGCGATAATGGCGAAGCGAATATTAGTTGATATTTGTTTTGTGGTTAATTAGCGCAAGTCAATTTATTAGTGAATCATTTCAGAGAAGGCTCCGGTGATGAAAGAAGGATGACATTATCCGCTACATATCACGTATTTGACCCATTGTTCTTCACTTTCAGCGTTTATCTTTTCTTGATATAAATCCCGGGTTGCAGAAAAGAAACATTAAATGCCATTATCATCTTCGAATTGACGTCTTTCTATTGAGAATGAAGGCAATCTAATTAAACTCGATGCTTTTGTTGTAGTTGCTCTACACAATTATTATTTATATTTTTTTATATTTTTAATATAATATATTCTGCATATTGTGTTTAATATTATTATTATTATTATTATTATTATTACTAATATTATTATTATTATTATTATTGTTATTATTATTACTAATATTATTATTATTATTATTATTATTATTATTATTATTATTATTATTATTATTATTATTCTTATTATTATTTAAGACAAGTGTTACCTTCATTTTTCTTCATTTTAAAATTTTTTTCTTTATTGCTACCTCATTTAAAAATGCTTAAAAAATTGTTTTTTCTATATAACTTTTGCATGTTTATAAAAAGTAAGAATATTTTTTGCCTTTTTTGCTCTTCGAGAGCACATCGATTGATCGTTTAATGAACCTTCTAGCTCAATTCTATCTAAGGTTATTCAGTTTTTAAAAATCGAAGATTTCGAAAAAATCATTTATCTTTTGTATTTCTATAAAAAGTTCAATTGTAACTATTTTATTCTTTTTGTACTTTCATGATTTTTTCAATTTTTTTGTTAAGACATTCAAAAGATATAAATTTTCAAAAAATTACGTCACCTTTTTGTTGAAAAATAATAGCATTGCGCGAAAAATGGTCCAAACGGAACTTTCTTTTTTATAAAATTTTTGTTTTTAAATGTACTATATTTATAAAAAATATCGAAAAAAATTCAAAAGTTATTACTATTTGATTTATTCTTAAAATTAAAAATCTAACAGTAATAACTTTTGAAATTTTGTTCGATATTTCTTGTAAAAAGTACGTTTAAAATAAAAAATTTTCAAAAAAAGAAAGTTTCGTTTGGATAATTTTTCGCAAAGTTATAAGCTTTCGAAAAAATGACGTAATTTTTTAAAATGCATAGCTTTTGAATGGCTTGATAAAAAAAATTGAAAAAAAAATCATGAAACCTAGCCTCAAATAGTACTAAAAGAAGAAAAGTTTCAAAAAAATCCAAGTTCCAAAAGCTGATTGGTATCCGATTTGACGCATAATGTCACATGTATAATTTAAAATAGTTAACAAAATAAAGCAAAAAAATTATCAAAATATAATAGTAATGTCAAATAAAGCAAATTACACGAAGTATAGAAACATTTATAAAATTGATATAAACTTATATAGTTTTGATATATATACTTTTCTAACATCCTGAAAATAAAAAATTAATACACTGTTTATTTCTTTCAAAAATTTTCTTCTGCGATTTATTAAATTTTTATCCAAAATTAACAAGGAAATACCGCGAATTGAAAACTAAGAAAAAGATACCTACCATTTTTAAAGCAAACGTTTTTAAATTTTTCAAATTGCTAAAATTTTTCAAACTGCTCAAATTTTTCAATCAGCTCATCAGCTTTTAATGAAGTTAGTGATAAATTCCAGAATTGTACCTTAAATATTTGCAAAAAATATTGTATCGTCTGAAAATAGAGGACTGAGATACTGAAAATGTAATGACCACTTTCCCTGTGTCATAAGAAGTAAACAAAAAGGAACTTAAAATAAATAAAGTATATTTAAAGTGTGTTTAATCTTGAGTAGAAAAATGTTCATAATTTGGAAATCTTGTAGACAAATTCTTGGAAATAGGGCTCCATAAATCAGAGAAGCGTTCCAGATATAAGATTGCACTTATTATTTGCAATTTACAATGTCTGTTTCCACATTCCGTTGACGTCATGGTGTATATCGCCTTGTTATCCATACTGGACCTCGAGATAGTGATCTTATTGTAACGCAGACAGACACTGACAGAATACCACGCGTTCTCTTCGTATTCAGCTCACGAGATTCTCATAATCCTATCTATAATAAGTCTCACATGAAATCCATTTAAAGATAAGGAGCAAATTATGTAATTCACCGTTATTTTCGGATCAAACCATTTTTCTGATTTTTAAAACAGTCTCTCTTTCTTTCTCTTTCTCTCTCTCTCTCTCTCTCTCTCTCTCTCTCTCTTTTTATTGCAAGATTAAAAAATTTAATTCAATCTCACGTTTTGTGATTAGATTATTATTTTTATCAACAGGAAACCAAAGTAATCGTTACCTCTTTTAAATAGAGCATATAAACTTTTAATTTATGTGGGAGATTGTATTATAATTATATGAAAAAATATAAAAAATAATTATACTCGTATAATTGATTGCACGGAGAAAAATCGCAAGTGGAATATAATTAATACTTAATCTACCTAAACAGAATGTTAATATGTATATCGAAAAAGTTGTCTTGAACTAGTGAGGTAAAAATTACGTACAAGGGCTTAAAGTCAAATTTTAAAAAAAAAGAAGAGTAAAAAAATCTAAATTAAAGGTCTTAAAGTGAATTTTATTACCTAACTAGTTGAGTAAATAATACAGTATACAGTTTATTTTTTTAAAATATTTTTACCAACATTTTAGGTATATTATATTTTATGTGTAAACTTGGCGCAAAAATTAAATTATTTAGATAAACATTACTTAAGAGTAGTGGTGAAGTAATTTCCACTTAACCTTACTTAAAGTAAACACTTGCAATTTTTTTCTGTGTGATTGCGCACGCGCACTATTTCCTGAAACTCAGATATAGAATATTCAATTGTGACACACTCTGAAGAAAGGGATCTTGGAAGAAAAAAATGGTAGGTTGTGTTTGATGATAGTTTTAATGTTTTTTTAGTTTCTTAAGCTTTTAAGAAAGCTTCTTTTTAATTTTTGATAATCAAAAACAATTTTTCTTGCATACTGTCCAGAAAAAATACATCATACATACAGTATGATTTGCATACTGTCCAGAAAAAATGACTCTTTTTCATTGCAGATAATTGAAAAGAAAATGTATTCAAGTTATATCTATCATGAAACATAACCTACAATTTTTTTCCTTCTAAGGCCCCTTTCTTCAAAGCGCATTACGCATTATAACTAAATTTATAATTACTTAATAATAATGTTAATATTATTAATATCGATTAAATATATCACAATCTTTTTTTATTTGGAAAGACTTAAAAATAAAATAAATTTGAAAATAAATCCTCATTTGCGAGTTCAGAATTTTTCGACATTTACATATCTTTTTACATATTCACCCAGTAACTATTTTCTTTCTAAAAAATGTGCTTTCTTATGCCACAGATAAAAATAAACGTCGATTTCCGTTTGTTTGAAAGAAGGTTCGAAGAAACGTGTAGAACATTAGAGTTTAAATGTGGCTGAGAATGCAGCTTGCACTTGAGAATGGGTCCTACCTCAATTTAGAATTTACATTTTCAAAAGTCGTAAAGGCACGTGGAAACGGTCCCGACAGAATCCACATCTGGGACCCATCCTAGGTTTCCGGTATAACACTTCCGTCGCATCTTGCCTCCACCTGGGATTTTATAGTCAGGCGCAAGGTCTTTTATTTTTCAAAGTCATTTTTTTCCTAAAATAAAGTAACTTTCGGGCTATAAATCGAGCTATAAATTACTTTCCGAATCGGGAATTCAAAGGATTTGAGTTTTAAAAAGGGGTTTCTTCGCTGATACTGAAGTCGTTCACTATACCGCAAAAATAACTGCTTCACTGAAAAGAATCTCTGATTAATTTAACCAGAATATGTTAAGTATGTCCTTCCTATTTTTTTAATATTTGGAAAAAATTGACTAGAATTTTGGTAAACTTAACAAAAATTCTGGTAAACTTAACCAAAATTCTGGTTGACTTAACCAAAATTCTGGATGACTTAACCAAAATTTTGGATGACTTAACCAAAATTCTGGTTAATTATCTGCGCAAATATTGGACCATTAATGGCGTATTAATTGCTATCGATGTATTATTACGTTTACAACAAAAGACGGAATCAAATTTACACAAGTCTCTTATCTTTAAAATCCAATATAACAAAAATCGCCAAAGGATCGGAAATTTCGGTTTTAAAAATCATTCCAGAATTTGTGGTTTCTTTGAAGTGTATCCAGTGTTGGATTTTCCGCTCTCTGTGACGCATCCGTTTTTTGCCCAGAGGGGTTACATTTTTCTCTTTCTCGTTATCCATCGCCACCAGTGCATTTCATTTGCAGAAAATATACGTATATGAGTATATACCTTACTTTTGCCTTTCTTTATTTTCCTTTCTGGCGACAGTAGTCTCATCTAAAATGTCGGCAAAAAATATACAGCTAGGTGCGAAAATACGTGCATAAATGGATGCCAGTGTGTGCGAATCTCTGTGCATAAATGGATGTCAGTGTGTGCGAATCTGTGTGCATAAATGTGTGCCAGTACATGTGAATACGTATATATGCATAAAAAGGCAAAGGGAGGTCACGGCTTTGACCCGTTTCAGAACCTTATCAAAGCAAACTGCGGGCAAAGTTCGTTGGCAGTGCGGCAAGATTCTTGCCAAGAGAAAAATGTTCGGCTTCCGCTCACTCGATGCCAATTAATAATGATATCGCACGTGGCTCCAGCCTCCGATTCGAAACTCAAACAATTTCATACTATAGAACTTCTCATCGTCTGCTTACATTACTCAGAAGCTTTATCGAACCAATCATTTTCCCTTATTATAAAACTACTTAATAGCCCCCGTATCATTTTTAATTAATTAAAAATGGTACGGGAGCTATTCAGTAGTTTCATCAGCCCCATCAGCTTCACAATTATTCCACATATATTACCTTTCAATTTCCCTGCTTTTCCAAACTGAACTGTGCGTTCGTTGAATTAATGATCACAAAATCTTCGGAAATATTAACTGCAAAATAAACATGAAATGAACGTGAAAGGAACACGTTGAACCAAAAAAATATCACAAAATTGTGAAATTCGGTGAAAAAGAACCTTTTTTGTGGCATAAAATATCCTCGGCATAGTTTAGTCACATTGGGGGAAAAAAGCCTTTAGGAGAAAGTTAGGTATGACCTATTTGACTTTAGCTGTCGACTGCTCCCTTTGCTCTTGGATGCTGCGTGCAGACATGGACCAGTATCTCTGTTTATCTCGCTTTCGGGCATCACGAGTCGTCGTTCCCTGTGACGAAATTAAATCGGCGTATACCGGTTTTCCCAGCTAATCACCTCTGCGAATCGCATGGCATTTAAATCCCGTCAAGCGACAATAGGCCCTGAAAAGTTAGACAGGGTTGAACGACCCTGCCATGTGCCACTTTTATCGAGGTACCCCCAGCATTGGCACACGCGCTCAGGGATCCCCGGTGAGATTCGAACAATGCCTAGAGATTTCCGATTCTCTCTTTTCACCCTGTGCCCTCGAATCGAATAGCCCTCATCTCCCACCTTATGACAGAGTATCTCTCCTCTCTTTTTTCTCTCTCACTCTCTTTCTTTCTTTCTCTTTCTTTTTCGTTCTCTCTCTTTCTTCTCTCTCACTCTCTTTCTTTCGTTCTCTCTCTGTCTCTCTGTCTGTCTGTCTCTCTCTCTCTCTCTCTCTCTCTTTTCTCTCTCACTCTCATTCTTTCTTTCTCTTTCTTTTTCGTTCTCTCTCTCTCACTCTCTCACTCTCTCTATCATTTTCGCTCTCGCCCTAAGCCACCACGACCTTCACCATCCGCCCCACATTCCCCAAACTACCCCCGTGCGTCCTTCACCTTCACCCTTTCTCTTCCACCCCGTGAACGCAGTTAGCCTTGATGAAAACGACTGACTGAAGGGTGCCCCAAAAACAGGCCACTTTTCGACTACCCGTCAATATTTCAAGGTGCCCCTATATACCTTTAATTAGAACACAACGAATATTTTATAGGATATTTTATATGAGGGCTATTTATGCCTATTATCAATTGATTCTAATAATCCAAGTGTTGCCTCTAGTTTACTTCCTCCAACTCTTCGCTCTGGCAATTGAAATTTATTTCTTAACATTTTTAACGCATGCACTCAGAAAAGATTTTTAAAATCAAAAATTTCGTTTCAATCAAATGCATTGTAAAAAACATGTCTTTCATTTCAACACAATTAACTTCATTATATAATAATTTGCATTGCTATATGCAAAAAATATGTAAAAAAACATGTCTTTCATTTCAGCACAATTAACTTCAATATAATAATTTCATTAACTTCATTAATTGAAGCAAATATCTGTTATAATTCAAAGAAATCGAGGGGTCGTCAACTCCTAATTAAGCCTGTACGAAGAATATATATTCTCAAAGAATATCATGGGAATATTTGAGAATACTTGGGAATACTTAGGA